>CBXJ02000250.1:0-47036 GCA_000612645.2 Trichuris muris | reverse complement strand
GTCTTTAACGGGATCAAAGCCGTGTGGTTCAAACAAAAAAGCTTAACCTGATCCTACATCGTTTACCGTTTAGATAAACGGAAACGATGTAGGATCAGGTTCAATCGTTTATCTAAACTGTAGGAAAAGGAAAAGTAAAATTTTTTCACCAACAAATCGCAATCCTTATACTCTAGTTTAAGCAAGACCACTGCGAAACAGGCGCTCGATTTCAGGTTAAGTATGAAGGAATGACAAACATTTTTCTGCTGGTGAGAAGCATAGGACGGACTATATGCTACTAACTTGCACATCATTTTAAGCTGTCACCTTGATTTTAGCGTCAGGTTGTTGAAAGTTTGCTTCGAAAATGCTCGGATTCGACTTTCCGTATGTTACGCTTTACATTTTGACAATAGGTATTCCCTTTATTAATATTTTTAGAGATGACAAGACCAGCTGGGCAGAGCAGATGGACAAAGAGGGTAAGTCCACCGTTGTTGATCGTTCGCTTAGTTTCAACAGGCCTGCCTGCGTTGCGTAGACAGTCTGCCAGGAAAAACGGTTGCATTGGATGGCGACGTACGAACGACAGTTGAATATTTCTTTGACGAAAACGGTCAACGCATGAAAACGATTAGTCGACATAAAATATCGAAGAAGCGTATTTCGAAAGCCATCATTGCACGACAAGTTCACTCCTTATTCTTTCATTTTGAATTCAAGCGAAATAATGATTTGTTTGATCGATAGAAATTGCCTAAGTTTTTGGGATCCAGGGCTGACGACGATGATGTTGGCAAAACTTCCTATCACGACGAGGACGTTAAGATGCAGTTTATCCGTTCAAGAACCGGGGAATTGGTTAGCATCTTTGTAGTAAATTCTGTCATATTTTGAAAATTGTTCGCAATTAATAGCTTGAATATTCGCGTTCTGAAGAGACTGCAGGGCCGCCTCGTCCTACTGTTCAATTCCGCGTTTGCCGCTATTGCAAAAGCACTGAGCATTGGTCAACTATGTGCCCTTACAAAGAGTTGTATGAGTTGGAAAAGGCGAATGAAGCTCCAACCGCCAATGCACAGGCTGCTGATACCGATAGTGCTATTGGCAAGCCGGGCGTCTACGTACCACCTATTTTGCGGGGACTCGGAGCTGCTGGCAGATCTGTTCTGGACACTTTGCAACGAAGAGGTATTTTTTTCAAATCGTTATCAACTATAAAGCTTATTTTAATCAGATGAAAACACCGTTCGTGTAACTAATCTACCCGAAGACATATCCGAAGAAACCTTGAAAGAACTGTTCTCTTCGGCAGGTAGAGTGATGCGTATCTTCCTAGCGAAGGACAAACTGACGTCCAGATGTAAGGTGAGCAGCAACTATACTGTTTGAATAATGGCGAAACTATGTCAATGTTTCATTCTTTCTAAGGGTTACGCATTTATCTCGTACGCAGCTCGTGATAACGCTCAAAAAGCGATTGACACGTTGTCCGGATTCCGTCATGAGCATTTGATCCTAAAAGTTGAATGGGCCAGGTAATCTCCCTTTCTCTATCCTTTCAGTTAAATGGCAGTTTACAAACAATCATTTCCATTTCAGACCCAGTACGTAGGTGCGTTAGCGTATCTAATTCTAAAGGCTGTTGAAACGCCGGCATATCAGAAATAAACTATTCGATTTTATCTTGTTTGTTATTCATCTTCTACTTTGGCACGGTAACGCGTTACTTTTATGCAGTCATCATTTTAATACAGTTTTTGTTACCTTTAGTAATCTTTAAACCAAATATATCGTATCTACCACCCTATAAGTTGTCTCGAATTCGAAAAAATGAATCACGAAACTAGGACTTATACGCCGTCTCAACAATACTTGAATTTCTGGGTACTGTAGTTGGTTGTATTATTCTTTGGGCGATTACTATGCACCTACTAGGAACCAATAAATCATTTTTCAGTCGTACTATTTCGTTTGCAGTTTATGTTTCTTAGAAACGTGGGGTATTGTTACGTTTTATTATTACAAATGTAGGTTGCTAATCTTTATCGCAGTACAGTTAATTACTTTAACTTAGCCTTCAGCCATATATCGTTTTGCATGCTTTGGTTGGTTTAAGTTTCTTATTGACTTATTAGCGATTAAAAATTGCTCAAAGTTAAAGCTTTCCATTGTTGCATATATGACAAAAGAAGTTCTTACATCGTACATTCACTTAATACATTAACACTTAAGAGGAATCGTAACTGCGCTAAACTAAAATCAAGAGGTCGACTTGTACACCTGAACGGGTCCGGAAAGGGCCTGAAAGCTTCTCATTTCATATGTATGCCAATAATGAAACTGGAATCATCCATGTATAATTAGAAAAAAAGAAGAGTTCACAATGATGATATAGTTTATCCGAGGAAAAGTGAGGTCTACTTGGTCATAGATGTACCAATTTCATCAACGTATGAAAGCACATGCATGTTACTTGTGTATGGGGAAGTGTAATTCAGTCATAAACGTACGCATATTTTGTGCACATTGCTATGTCCACTAGTCCGTTGTTGCATACGATATCACATTTCGATGTTTTGCCGGAACCCTTTTTTCGTTTGTCATTTGCACACTACTTGTGGCAAGTTTGCACCGCAATTTTACTCATACGCTTCGAATAGGTGAACTCATTCATCCCCAAATTTTATTCTTAGTGATTTAGCGTTTCATTCCCAGTTTGACCGTTTCCATTATGTTCGCAATTTAGCGGTTCGAAAAAAGAGCAAACGTTTGCCTTAACAGCGGTTGCGCTAATTTTGAAGACATTATAAAGCGGCCTTATTAGTTGGGTAGTTTTGCCAAAGTAATACGTCTTAGCGAAATGTACTAACTTACATTAGTGCTGAACGTTGCGCTCATTATGTCATCTTGGTCAATATTGCGAGCGAATGGCGAAGCTCATAAGCCCGTTCAGTTAATCTCAGAATAATTATTAAAAAACGCATGCCCTTTGTCGTACTATTGAGTTACTTTAATTTTAAAGTTCCATGTGCATAGCTGCTTTCAAAAATGCTCCGTTTTGCAATGCAGTCAC
This sequence comes from Trichuris muris, assembly GCA_000612645.2. Lineage (NCBI taxonomy): Eukaryota > Metazoa > Nematoda > Enoplea > Trichinellida > Trichuridae > Trichuris > Trichuris muris. The sequence continues at coordinate 43,978 of CBXJ02000250.1, read as the reverse complement.
TGTTCGCGGCGTATTTCGTTTTGTTCAAGTAAGTTTGGCAGTTTCAATACTACATTTCCCGTTATTTGTCCATCATTCATCCTTGTTCGTTTTGAGCTCTTTGGGAATGGCATACGATGGCGATAATCTGCAAAATAAGATGTTCTTGCATGAACGTAATTTTTTATCGATATAAACAGTAACGCTTACCGGAAAATCGGTGGACGTTTTTTGCCGTCAAAATTCCATGTCTATTAGCCGTGTGGCCAATCGATCGTTGACATAAGAACGTATCAACAGTTGCAGTTAAACATTTTGTTTCCAACCTTTCAACTCGTCAGTATGTTTGTCAAAAGAAGTGCGATGCGATGAGTTTGGTCAGTTCGCAGTGGACAAAGTTTATTCTATTTGTTTCGTAAGTCTCTTTAGACTTTTGCTCACCCGTGTAAGGATTCATCGTTTTCTGAACAGATGCCAAATGGCAGGAGAGTAATGTATTTAAAAAGGCATTAAGGGCCCACTTTCGTCGTCGGAGAAAATGCATTGGTGGAGTAACGTTATTACCATTTGCCATTCTTCACATTCCTTCGACATACCCGTTTGCGCTTCGTCGTTGCGTATCCCAATTGCATATGACTAATCAAGAAATAGATAAAGCGAAACCATAAACTTTTAGCGCGATATCTCTTGAATGCCTTTAAAGATAGATCGTCTACTAATCGTAGAAAAGCGTCGCCGAATATGTCCCAATATTTTGAGTCGAAATTCCGTCGTGTGTAAAAGCTGTGTTGGCACCCAAATGCTACAAGTATATTGCCAAGCTGTTCATTGTCGGAGCTGAGCGAATTGATAATCAGCTCGACCGTATCCTGCAAAAGCCGACCGAATCTTGTATTATTTTATTTTTGCTGGTCCGTGTAAGAAGGAAAGTCGCCTTTCACTTTAATTGCACATTTAGTTGGTCAGTTCGGAAGATATTCGTTAATTTTTATACGATGGCACACATATATAGCTGCACTTTGAGGGTTCTCCACTAAAGCAATAATAAAGAATTGTGAAAATAGAAGACAGATTAAATCAAGTGACAATTAGGTATTTGGTATCTTGCAAATCATGTGAATTTGATACGGGTATACTGCGAATTATAAATTGATTACTTACTTGCATTATTAGCATATGCATTCGCATACGCTCATCGAGCAGAGCTTTCTCGTTGGGCACATTTGCCAGGCCAAAGAAGCGCTTAACTTCAGGACATGCCGTGAATATCATGTCGAAAAGGCGGGCGGTAACAACACCTTGGTTGATCTGCTTGAGCTGTCGCCAAAGGGAACGGAGCAGTTTAAGGTCACCGGCGGATGGATTGAAGCGTATGTTCTCCTTTGGTGCAAAACGGTTTCTTCTTCGCCGTGTCCACTTTACTGTACAAAACATCTGGTGGCGGACGGCTATGGTTTGACGAGTAACAGCTTAATGTTGTGCCCATATTCAGCAGTATCCGACAGCGAGTGGTTGCATATTGGCTTTTTGGGCCAAATGGCGTGTTGATCAGTGCACACTGATGATGATGGCCGATTCGGCAGCGGTGGTCGTTAGCTTTCTTTGGGACAATGTTGGCTAAACGAGCTAAAGAGCGCCAAGATGAGGTTGCCGCCCAAATGGCGGCCGCGTCATATCGGTGCATCGATTCGACTAACAAGCCAACTGCCGATGTGTGATTGGTTGTATATTCCTTCCAAGACGATATTAGGTCATCCAATTTCAGCTTCAATGCTCCCGTGCGGCAGTTGACAAGTCGAACTCTTTGTGTGTGTGACTTTGGGTCTTTCTGCGTAAAGGTACAGCTTCTTCAATGGCGATTTTCGATTCAACCTTCCGTCATCCTCCCAACTGAAGATGACGATCTACGGCGATCCTCCTCTCTCCCTCAGGAACATCGTCGTCGTAAAATCCGTTTTTTGTCAACTTTGTTCAGTTAACGCTATTATTAGCATCCCTAATAGGAATGCCATTGGTAAATTAGTTTGCTAAAAAAGTGCCAAAGCTCCAATTACAGACGTCTTCAAATTCCATCAGCGCATTACGAGGTCGTTCGAAAGTTTGCCGATAGTTACGTTGCGTCAGCGCTTCGTGGTTTCCATCTTAGAGACCAATTGCCTGAGCGAGTGAGCATTTATCTTTCTTTATATGGTGTTTGCGGACGAAAATATGGTTATTCAAAGTTAAACTTCCTGATATGTGTGTGCTCTTCTTGCGCGACTTCTCCTTAGCCAAATGTGAATGCTAAGTTGCCTTTCGTGGTGTGCATTTTTAAAAACATAGAAGCGATGAAACGAATTGAGTTTAAAATTTTAGATGATTAGGTATCTTTGTGGAACTTGTTATTTAATATCGCTTTGACGGAGTTTGGTGACGTCTATATTGCACAATCTCTTGTAAATGATAGTCGCCTATGCTAATGCAATTTTGCAGGATAGCTAAGAACGCTTTCGTTTTTTATGAATGGCGGTCGTGAATGGAGATACGACTTTTGCTTTTTAATTACATAATTTAGGCTACTGACAGCGCCGTTTAGTAAAATATAGCCGTTAGGAATTAGACCTTTTTGTCAGTTTGTCATAAGTTAACAAAAGAAACGATGAAAGTCATTGAAAATTAATGACGTAAAATAAGTCGTTCTCTTAATCCACTTTTGGCATGGAGACAATTTTCCAAGAAGTCTTTCTCGTAAAGGCAATTCGTGATTCAGACGGAGTAAGTTCGACCGTCGATTCTCATTAAGTGTGTCGTTTCTAAAACCTACTACAAATAGTTCGTTGTAGCTTACTTCACGCAGTTAGTTATGCTTAGTGACAAGTTCGTAAATAAATCGTAGGCGCCTTTCTCTAAGAGCCATTGAAAGGAATGAAACGAGAGTTCCAGTTTATTAGAGATGAACCTAAAAACTGGACCCGTAGCTTTCATCTTAATGATTTAATCCACACCGACCACGAAACACGCGCAGGTTAATGTCCTCCCATTAATTTTGTAAAGGCAGCTGTAAATTTGCTGCTTTCTGAAGGCCCAGCTTCATATTTGCTTTGTTGTTGTATTGTAGCGAAGCGCATTTGCATATCGCTTTTCAGTCATTCCACTTTCGTGAAATAAGTCGAACTTTACTCGCGTTCTTTTGCCAAATTGCTGTAGTTGAGCAAACGGGCAAAAGTATTCCTTAATTGCATACTTTAAAACACTAAATGCCCAATGAACGTTTAAGATCGATGGGTGAGTGATTGTTCATTATGATTTCTTGTATGTAATCGTTGTTTGGCTTGCACTTCTTTGTTCCATACGTGAATATTTGTTCTTCCTGATCGTTTGTAGGGAAAACATTTTTGGCCTTTGGTACTATTTTTCAAAACTTTTGCAAAAAGATGGACGAACAGCAATGGAAATGCTCGTTGATTCATAGTGTTCAAATTTGTGAATCGCTTCCCTGCTAAGTACGATAGTTCGAAGCGTTTGGGAAAATATTTCAGGTCACGTAGACAGTTTCTTGAACGGAAGTTCTTGCGATGCCAACGCAAGCGATGTAAAATGTTCAAAATTCCTTAGTGCTATCATTGGTGTCCTTTCGTTTAACTTTTCAAACATTGACGAATTTCCCCAATGTGTTGCAGTTCTAGTTGAGTTAGAGAAAATTTTTTAACGTTACGTAAAAGAAGTTTTGTTGTACTTTAGCATAAAGGATATCGATTTCCAATAGTTGTACACATGTGGATGCGATGTGTTGAAATTATTGCGACGTAGTTGTGTTTAACTACGATCAACCTACTGAGAAAGGTAGGTCATAATCGTAATATCCGCTAAGCTGATGTAACCTTTGAACTGGAACTTTAAGAGTATTCGACTTTGGTCTTGCCAGTTATTGATGCACTTCATTTTGCATGAATAAAACTAATACTTTCTACTGTAGTAAAGTGCCTGGAAAATAGGTCAGCATATTTTTTGAGATTGTGCATTGATTTGAATTATTTAGTGAATTGAAAATGGTGTCTTTTGATCATTCAATTTGTTGGTAATTGGTTCAATTGGACTTGTTGTTGGCATCAATGAGCATTTCACTTGTGAAGGCCAAATTGCTGGTTTTGAATTGCTAAATGGTGCATCCAAAACATGAGCGTTCCGAATTCAGACTGCAGCATCGAGTAGGCGCTCAGTTTTCTAATATGTTGGTACTATTATTGCATTATAAGTTAACGCCGCTAAAAACAGCATAACCTGTTGATTTGACGAACTTGGATTAGCCACATGTATCATTCGATTTAGTGTTAAGTAACATCTGTTTCCTCATTTTATTTGTTGCAATCGTTCGACATGTTGCGCAAATGCTGAAAACATTTTCAAAATTTTCCTGCGGAAAGCCAAATAATTAATTCCTGATTCTTCACCCATATGTGTGACGGAAAGTTTGTGTTCTCCTTACTGTCATATGTAGTTGTAGTGAAGAACAGAGAAACGAATCGCATTGCTTTTTATTATACTTTGAATGAAAGGAACGAATTTGCATTTTCCGCTCTTGAATTCGTTCATTCTTCATTGTTTTAAGGGTGTGATTGTATCATTTTTAACGTGCATTCACAAGAGTAGTTAAGCACAAGTCTTTTCGGTTTACAAATTACTAGGTTGACTTTTTAGCGTCATCCATTTAGGACTTATTAAGAACAACAAATATGAAAAACGGTGTTTATTTTTACGAACGTTGCAATATTGATTTTTCACTTTGTATTTTAAACATTCAGCAAAGAATATATTGTTACTCTCATCTACACCTACAGTTCATCAAACTGCCATTCCATTCTTAAGTGATCATCACAAACTACTGCTTGCTCATTGACTATCAGTTTGCTCAGAGCAAACGAAGTTTTGCAAACTTGTTAACACGGATGATAATGATGATATTCAGGTTACAGTGGCAATTTATGGAACATACGGAAACATTCTGCACTATACACATTACAACAATACTACACTATATCGTTCATTCCGAATATCAACGGTTGCAGCCGACAACATAAAATACGGCTGCGCGAATACAGAGAGAGATAATATACATTATTTATCCTCTGGTTCTTCGTTATCAACTTTGGCTTCGCTTCCTTTGTCCGCCTCATTTTCATTTTTTGAGGATGAATTTGCCGCGTTTTCTTCTTCATTTGCGGCACCCTTCTTGGTACTGTCGTCTGTAAAATTTGATGCCCAATTCAAAGCGTCTAATGGAAATTGGCTTGCAATGACCACGCTAATCGTCGTCACATTCTAATATATCTATCTGCCTTAGCAAAACATTTAAATTGCCACCACTAAATTACCAATGCGTTACAAGTGTACAGTAAGTATTATATATGCTTATCAACAGAACGCAATGCGAACATGAACTACTTTAATTGTTAATGTACCGAATTGTTATAAGGAGCATTTGAAGCAGACAGACATTAAATAACTTACCCTTCTTAGTTGTTAGCTTAGCCAATTTTTGCCAGTAGTCTTCCTCCTCTTCGTCGGTCAGCGTTCTGACCGTTAATTCGGTCGACAAAATCTTCAACTGACCGTCGGGATTCTCCTGAACTTTTTTTACAATTTCAACAGCAGTATTTTCTTCGCCCGCAAATCTGACCATTGCCTTTAAGCAGCAACGTACTGCCGTACAAATGCTACTCGCCAATAATGTATACATACCGTCGGGCTATCGCGTTGATGATCGACCCATTCAATTGTGCCGAAAGGAGAGCACAATGAGTATATCTGCTTCAATGATGTGTGATGGGGAACATTTTCTATGAACAATACAACACCCTTTCGGCGAACCAATTCCTTCAAAAAAGATGTACAACTGAAAATCGCCGCGAAAAAGGTTTGCGAACTTTCTACCTCACGGAGAGACAAGTATAAGCAATCATAATGTTCAGAAATAAAAAACAATGAGCATATTCCACTCAGCACGACAATAAGCGAAATAAGCCCACATTGCCTGCGTAATGAAATTTTCCATTTTGTAAGTAATCCGTGGGTCTTTTCTGTTTCGTTCCCCCTACTTGATTATCATGTCGCTAGGGGGCGCTAATGACGTTTCTGTTGCCGAACGCTGATATAAAATGCTACGAAGAGGGAGCCGAGATGCATTAGGGATCGTAAACTTCAAGAGCCTTTGTAAGATGCCTTCGTAAGTTAAAAGGGAGACATGTCTCTTATTTTATGGTTTAGGCTTAGGTATGGGCAGAAAACGATGCCTACGGTCGTGTTGCTTTCGTAAGTTAAAAGGAAAGATTGACATGACTCTTATTTTATGGTTTAGGCTTAGGTAAGGGAAGGAAAGATTGCTTCGAGCGCTCGGCCTGCAAAATGTGATGGTGCCGTTACCTATGTCTCCAACAATTAACGGGCCAATCAGCGTGGTGATGACGTCATACCAGGAAGTTACAGTATGACGGGGAACGAGACAGAAAAGATCCGTAATCCGTATTAATAAATTATAAAATGTTGCTTCTACCTCTTATAATAATCGTCGCATTCCAACAGTACTAGTTTACGTCAATATTTACGATATTCAGGAAAAGGTGACCTGCTGCAAGTAAATTCATTTCTAATCAACTACAGTAAAACCGTTAGCAGGTTCCATAGAAGTCTGTAGCTTCGTTGTTTGCTTGGGGAAGATCAATAAAGTATTCCCATTGATTATAATAAAACTTATCACCATTTGTTCAGGCGTTGCCCACCTTGCAGCAGAATGAGTACAAGAGATGCATTACGAAGTACAACAGTAGACTAAGGCAACTATTCCTTTCTTGGTACAACGGCAAAATGTGGAGCAACTTGGAGCATGAGCGGCTGCGCAATATGCCAAATAAATGAAAAATAATTCTTGCCTATTGTGAACGCAGTACAGAGCACGATTTCTCACTTATTGGACAATCGTTTGAAACTTAGAAGATAACCTCGACCCTATTGCTAAAAGCTACGGGAGGGTACATTTTTAACGAACAACGCAATATGGTACTATGCCTTTCCGCCGTAAATCATTTCTTCCTCGAATACTTCAAAAGTCACATTTAATGCTATGATTGCTTTAAGTTACAGGTTAAGCGAAAAGAAAGTCAACCTTGATATACTACCTTCTTTCGGCGTTTGGTTCTTGGTGCCTTCTCGACAGGTGCTTTTTCGGGCTGGCTTCTTTTCTTCTTGTTGTTACGCTCAGCCTTGAATTCCGACCTGTAAAACACTTATTCTTTGCCTTCGACCAATTTCGCAACTTTTACTCACTCAGAAATTACGTTCAGCTCCGTACCATTGTAACGTGGAGTAGGAAGTGACAAAAACTTGTCAAGTTCCTCCTTGTTTGCAAAGGCAACAAAGGCGGAGCCCTGCGGAAAAACGGCAAGTGGATAGTCAAGAAGCATAATTGTAGCGTAACGGCAGCAAAGCACAGTGGTACTAACCGTGAACACGTTGCCGTGATTTTTTCGAAGACGAACGCACTCTACGTTTCCGTATTTCTCGCAAAATTCTTTGATCTCATCAAGCGTCGCTTCTTTCGGAAATCCGCTCTAAACAATGACTTCATCCTCACTGTCAGCACAAGAGAGGCGTGAAATAAAATGGATTACCACAACAGCACTTCGTTGGGTTACCGACTCCCAAAATTCGGGAGTATTGGACACAGGCTTAAGGCTGGGCAGTCTGCGAATCTTCATCATGTCTTCATTAAACTGAATGAAGCAACAATGCAGTAACCATTAAGGCATAAATATAATCACTTCGACAACATTGCTTGGAAGAGCCTTCAGAGCATTGACAACAGTCTCCTTTGAGTCACTTGACAGAGACTTCAATCGACTAAAATTCATCAGACTGTCAATTGGAAGCCCTAAAAAAGATTCTTTACCAAACAAAATCGAAACTACGCATAGCTTACAATTGTCGTTCTTTTCCAGTTCTGCATTTAAGAATTTGTCCCGAGCGATGTTTATGTCGCAGAAGTAAAACTGAAAAAGCAGATGCAAATGGTGGAAAAGTCTAATTGCAAAGCGAACGTCAACTTTGTAATTTTGAACTATTTCCGTTTTCTCTACGCCCAAGACGAGAAAACACGAACCGAGCAAAAGAAATCAAAATGAACATACCTCAATCTGCTTCAATATTTTGGTGTAAAGGGTTGAAATTTCGCCAGCCTCTGCAGCATCCTTCTTAACTTCCTCCGGCTGCCTATCGCTTTCGGTTGGTGTAGGAGATTCATCCTGAACGACAGCTTCAGCAGTCTTCTCAGTACAACCGTCCATTTAGAATTTCAATCTGAAAGCAACGGTATACAAATATAAACTACCGCATACACGCAGAAATGCAAATCAACGAGCCCATCCAAACGCCCAAGGAAAAGCGCTAGATCATCATGCAAAATGCTAACTAATCTTTGTCCAAACTATCTTCACCGAAATACTACAGGTTTAAAACTGATGCGAACTGTTCGTAGTCATTTGCATATTGCGTAATTAGAAAGATTCAAACACCAAAGCCACCAAGCGAGTGCGAATTTCCCGTGCCGGAAAGTTAACTATGAGTAGGATATCAATAAAAAGTTCAAAAAGCAGTGGAAAAAATGCAACAATTGTTGATTATATAAAGGAAAACAATCCTTACTGTTAAAATATGCTTTGCAAACGGCAAACTGCTTAATTTAAACTAAAATTCATCACCTTTATGAACACACAGTAACGGAGCGGATCTTATACGTTCTGGATGCTCAAGTAAGTTCTGTTCAAGTGGCATTGACCAAAGGATTAAACGTCCGGATTATATTTTTTGTCGAAGGGTGCGCATTCTCATGTGCATGAGTAGAAAAGATCGAATTTGACGGATGTCACCGCTGCTACGAAGGGGAAACCAAGGCCGCAGAACAGCTGCATGAGCGCAATGGCGTTAGTAAACCAATTAATAACTGCCTATAACTTTACTGCTTCCGCGAAACTAACAAACGGTGCATAAGTAATGCAATTGTAAGGTCAAGTTGGGCCACATGACTCGATACCAAATGTATTCGATAAGTGTCTTGAAAACAATTTGACGATAAAAGTGAACGACTGGCGATAGTGACGCGTATCTTTTTCACTCTTGCCTTACTTTCTGTAAATAATTAGCACACTGGCACTGCCACTTGTCAGATCGACAGAGCAAACAATTACTAATAAATGGCCAAGTAACAATACACGTTGTAATAATTAGGTTCTATTGATGCGCTGCGCTTAATGACAACGGCTACTTTAACGTAGGAACAAAAGTGAAAGGCTCTGATTATGATTGAAAAACAAAGCATACGTGTGAGAAAGAGCACAATATGTCTAATTAGTTCCATGTTAGGAAAAGTTCGGATATCTTTTTTCGGCTGTCGACCCGTTTGATGGTATCTGTAATAGATCTGAAAAACGCCCTACAAGCGGATGGATGGGCAGTTATTAGAAGGTATCACAGAAAGAACGCTTATCGATCAGAGCTTTCGGCACTCTCTGGTGCCGTCGTCAGTGATGGGAAAGAGCTATCACTGTTGTCAGTGATGGGAAAGAGTGCCCTTTTCCCATCACTGACGACGGCACCAGAGAGTGCCGAAAGCTCTGATCGATAAGCGTTCTTTCTGTGATACCTTCTGATAACTTGATCAAGCCCGTTACAAAACACCCTGTGTTCAAATTAATAGCGTAATAGTATGAAGTTGTGTCTTCACGGATTTCTCCCGTTTTTTGGTTCTTGTACGTTGGAGGATCTATAAGTAAACTGACACGGTCTCCCTACCAGCGGATGGATGGGAGTGGTTATGAGAAGACACGGTCAGAAAGCGACGTACAAGTTTTGTCTCGGATATTTCGGAACGCTCGAGTTCCGTCTTCAGCGAGCAAGAGCAACTTTTTATTTCTCAAGTAAAAAGTTGCTCTTGCTCGCTGAAGACGGAACTCGAGCGTTCCGAAATATCCGAGACAAAACTTGTACGTCGCTTTCTGACCGTGTCTTCTCATAACCACTCCCATCCATCCGCTGGTAGGGAGACCGTGTCAGTTTACTTATAGATCCTCCAACGTACAAGAACCAAAAAACGGGAGAAATCCGTGAAGACACAACTTCATGAAGATCTACGCCCCCGTTAAAAGACATCCAGTCTTTCGAAGCGTAATAGTATAATAATAGTACTATAAATAGTTGTACTGAATAGAATGCTTTACTGTCGAGAATCGCAGTCTCACAACGCACACTTCCGAAAAAATCCCTCCGTCTCCCTGCGTCTCCTCTTTATATCCCCGTGTTGAGGTCAGGCGTCATCTGGCATCGGTTAACAGGTGGGGCAGTGGCCAAGGACCCTCTGATGCTTACGTCAAGTGGTGCTGACGTCTCAACCTCTGGGTCAGCTCCACGGCGCGTGGTCTCTAGTTGGCACGACGTGTTGTTCGCCACAATAGTATAAACGTAATAATAGTATAAACGTGAATTGGGTCTTGTGCCGCTCACTAACATTATCTGTGACTGCTTTCTATGGCATACAACTCCTGGAAGGCAGTCCAGTGTCCGTAACGCGGGGTCGGGGCGCGTTGCAGTGCGAAAACTACGTCATCGTCGTTTTGTTGTCCCTTGAGAGGCGTACCTGAATTTCGTTGTTTACGTCCGTGTATTACTGTATTTCCTGCGGGGCTCAAGGAAATTGTTGGCCAATTCGGCACAAGATCCCGTGAATTAACAACTAGATGAAAACATTTCGATTGTTCGATCTCGAATATCTGTGCGCATACTTGCTTAACATTGAAGAACTCGACGAGTAAATCTGACTGTTGATGGTAAGTACATACAAAAGCTTTTGGGACCTTTTCCTATCTGCCTGACACTCTACGATAATTTTAACGATAAGCACGTTAATTATAAGTAAAGCTGATCCAACGACTACACCCTGTAGAATTTGGGTCTTGTAGAATATCTCCCCAGCGGCACTTGAAATAATTACGTAATGCATTGTTCTGTTGCACAAATGGCCGGCGGCCGGAGCGCCGGACCGCAACAACGTGCAGCGACACCTAGCCACGCTGCGCACCGGCGCTAATTCCAGTATCGAACAAAAGATGACATAAGTATGGCATTGTCTTTGTTGATGCGCAGGATCTTGGGGAGATACTTTGCAAGACCCCAAGTACCTATGGATTACAGATTATCTGCCAAGGAAAATGGCAATGCTATTATTATCCTAGCGAAAATAAAGTACAGCACCTCAATAAAACCTGGGTACACATTAGGCATCCTGTTCTCATATGTTAATGAACTATCGAGTTTCAGTTGAGCATGTGTGGAAAGCTTTGTTAGAGGACGATTTCACCCACAAGTTATGGATGGAATTTTCAGGTTCTTATGATAATTGTAAAATCTTGGAAGCATTACAGCCCTGCTTTTGTGCCTTGATTCTGCAGCATTACTGGTTCGCTGGATTCAATGGTTCTGCTGGAGGATAGCGATTACTTCATGTCTCTGGCCTTGCTTTCGGCGATGCGAAGCAAGGACCCAGTGACTCAGGTTGGTGCTTGTATTGTTGATGAAGGCGGTCGGGTAGTGTCGTTGGGATACAATGGAATGCCCGTGGGATGCGATGACGATTTCATGCCATGGAGTAAAACGTCGGCTAATCGATTGCAGACGAAGTATCCTTATGTATGCCACGCTGAAGCGAATGCTGTTGTGAATGTTGGCAGTGAGCCGCTCGACGGTTGTTCCATGTATGTGACGCTTTTTCCTTGCAACGTGTGTGCGAAGCTCATATTGAAGTCTGGGATACGTCGGTTGTTTTATATCGCAGAAAAGCCGGCTAAAGCGGAAATGAAAGCAAGCCGGCGTATGTTGGAGTTAGGTAACGTGGTTTGCGAGAAGTTCATCACGTCCAGACCGGAAGTAATCATATCCTTCTCTGCTCCTTCCAGATCGTTAGCCGCATTATTGAACGAAATAAACATAACAGAATGAAGCCAAAGGATGAATTTCGCCATGCATAAACGTGCGAAAATATTAGCATTGTTTGAACGTCATTTTTAATTAAATGAAAATAGTCGTTTAGCTTTTGGTACTGAACAGTACGCTTTTAAAATATGCTGCATTGTAAGAAGGTAAACGCGATAGTTTTTCATCAAGGCATTCGCGCAAGATCCAACCAAATGCATATTTGCACGTAATCTAGAAATCGCATAAAGAGAGACAGTAACTTGTATAAATTCTCTCGTTATACTTAAAAGATAGTAAAGTAGCCTGAGATTACAATGCTAATTTACTGTTGAACAAGAAAGGCTAGAAATAAATTTAGTATGAAAATTATGGGAAAGTTAGGCAAAGCATTTGCTTATGGCTGCTTGAACGTACGTTTTCAAATTAGTATGCGCATTCACTAATAGTGCGCAATATTTCTTACGCACTGCACTTCGCAGAGAGCATGTATCACTGGAAGCAGTACCCTCACTTGCAAATCATTGACGTTCCACACTGTAATAAATATCCCTGCAAATCGTTAATTAGAAACGGTACTTGTTCAGTTTTTGAACTGTTTGGTTTTCAGTGTAACTGTATGGATGGTTCAAAAATTTTTCACACTGAAGGAAATTCGATAGAAACACCCTCTGATGATGAAATAATAAGCATTTCAAGCGATTCCGTTTCCACAGACACCGATGATGTCAGTGAGGTAAGCACCAGTTCATTCGCAGCTTTGTTTGCTCTGAATGCTTCGAACAGTATTGAGCCATTCTTGCTATTTTAAAGTAACGCAATTTGATCATGTGTGATTTACTGTCAGAAAGCCACGGTGATATCTTATGGTTCAAGTTCCGGTTGGTGTTCTGATACTGAAGGAAGTAGTGCTGCACCTGTAACGAGCAGTTCGAGCCCCACTTTTTCTTTCGGGCAATCCGATTCAGCGAAATCTGGGCAGGAGGTTTGCGACGTTTGCCAGGATGGCGGGAAACTGATTTTATGCGATGGGTGCGGAGCTTCATTCCATACGTTTTGCCAGTATGGCTTATTTTAATCTTTAAGTAACAGTGTATTCACATTTTTCCACTTTAGCTTCCCTCGTGTTGTGGCAATTCCCAAAGGGCCATGGTATTGTTCCGTTTGTTCCATGCAGTCGACGAGTACATGCGAGTTACCAGGAGTAAGTTGCGTAGAAGCTGAGACGGACGTTAGCACGATCCCCTCTTGTTCGTACTGCTTGTAACGACTGTTGGTTTGATCTTGTATTAGGTATAGAATGTTTCCTTCATAACGGGAACTGTTTCATAATTTACAGGTTTTTCATCGCAGCATTTTCCCGTCCCAGTAAAACCCACTTTTATTAATTTCAACAATGCCGCCGAGCTTTCGGATCGTACCTTAATCCGTCATCAGCGCTATTTATATATCGATTGCCCAATCAGTCGTTGAGTCTGCAAGCTCCTCTACTTGACTGGTCAAGGTTCGACCGAATAGCTTATATCGCTAGTCAGTTGGTCGGGTGGAAAGGCTTACAGACCCAGCGACGGACTGGGCAGTCGACAAATAGCGCTGATAACGGCTTTAAGCTATGACCCAAAAGCTCCGCGATCAGCACCGACTGCTGTGGTTAATGGAAGAGATTTTATTAGAACAGGAAAAGACATGATGAAAAATTTGCAAACCTGTAGTAATGTTAAGTTGGGTTGCTGACTAAGCTGACTAAGAGGCCTATCACGCATTGGATAACCGAATTTCTCGAGGTACACTTTTGTGAAGGATACCTCGGTTTATTGAATGCTCGATTTCAGGCCGGCGCAATAAAGCCAGTCACATGAAGTTACTGGTTTCCCAGCGCTTATGAACGGTTTTGTTCACATAATACTATGGTCTGTTGGAGGTACAAAGCGATTGAGACCATTGTACAATGTACATATTTTGAGTAAAGCATTTTTATTGCTAAATTATCTGAGACTTCTGTGAGTTGCAAGATGCTTGCAGATGGATGCTCTTGCTTCGGTGCTGGTCGCTGCTTAATGTTCCAGGCTGCAGTGGTTGAACATTGAAATGAATGAGGGGAAGTTTGTTTGAATAAATCAACAATGAAGTTTCTCGTATTGGTTTACTATCCGTTTCACGGCATATATTTTTGTAGTACGTAATGCCGTTTAACAGCATTTTATTCACGATGCTGCGTACTGCAGAGTTTAGAGTACATTCATTCATTAATTTACTCACGAATCCGTGAGAAGACAACTTCATGAAAATCCTTTGCCAGTATTTCAACTGTTTCAATAGCATCTTTTCGAGCAATAATATGAGCTTCAGAAAATGTTTTCTTGCTCATCTGTAAGAATCATCCTCACACGTTCAATTGTTATCATGAGGCTTCAGCAGTTTATTCATATCGAGTTCTATGAGCAGTTCCATTTCTGTTGATAAGTTTACCGCATCTATAATTGTTTCCTCAACTGAACTTTTAAATCCTTCAGAGTGGTTCACCAGAGAAGGGATTAATCTTCGTCAACTACCGCTGAAAAATGAGGTCTTAATTTTTTCCCTTTCGACTCCAGGTGTTCTTAATAGCATCTAAAATGCAGTACTCTTTCTAGAAAGTTTTTAGTTCGCTTTGCCCTATTCGTGGTATGTACAGCCTTACGAAAAATTTTAGGTAATATGTTTTAATGTCGAAATTATTCCTTGATTAATAGGCTGCAGGAGAGAGGCTGCTTTCAGGCAGAAAATCAGCATTAATATTTTGTGCATCCCTGTTCCTTTTGGGTAACAAGGTGCATTGTCAGTGCTTTGAAATAAATCTAATTTTTTGGGCAGCGATCTTCATTAGTGGTCTTAAAATAAGATGTGCCACAGAAACTGGAATGATAAAGCAGCTATAAAGATGAAACTAGTTTGATTTGTCAGACTGGTAAGGTGCCCGAAGCGCTGTTATACCGAAGCGCAATACACCGAGATATACCTGTATGTCAAAAATTTGCGCGTGGTTGTGGCTACGGTATGTTTTACCTCACCATACTGTTCAGCCATGACACTTCATATGTTCACTGATTGTTTTTTCAGCCGGTCTCAGTATGAAGTTGTTCAAGTGTGTTAAACTGGGCGTTCATTTAGTTGACTATATGAAGTAAATAAGTGGGATCCGGATACTAATAACGTTAGGGTGAATCAGTTTGAAAAGTGCTTGTCTCAAAATGTCACTTCCTGAAATGGATCGTGAAGTATAACAAACTAGTGTCGATGGGCGATTAGGTTTGCTTGCATATTATTATTTACGGTTGGGAAGTCCTGTAGCAACTTTCGGAAATGTTTCGTGTGGAAATTCCTGACATACTAATGGATTGTATCTATTATAGCGATACTGTAGATTTTCAAACATCTGAAACACTTATGAATTAAGCTGTGTTCGAATGTTTTTCCTTAATTTCCAGGATTTCAAATGGTTACACTTTCAAATGTTTATAGTAGATTATTGAACCCCTTTTAGAGCCTAACTTTTGAATCGTCGCGCTCGCCGAACTTGCATAGGTGGCTGCGCGTGCATAAATTGTTTGTTTTAGCAATTTAAAATTTATCCCGAGTGTTCGAACATCTTCCATTGTTTTTAATAGCGTTTGCAGTTGAATGGAAAAGATTAGTTGCAATAACAGTGCAACTGTTTAAGCGTAGAACTGCAAAACGCGCTTCCGC
Organism: Trichuris muris; assembly: GCA_000612645.2. NCBI lineage: Eukaryota > Metazoa > Nematoda > Enoplea > Trichinellida > Trichuridae > Trichuris > Trichuris muris. The sequence continues at coordinate 28,282 of CBXJ02000250.1, read as the reverse complement.
CGAGTCTTCAGCGTCATCGTCGTCGTCTCTCGATTCAACACCCACGAAAACGGACAGACTTGAGGCTATGTTGAATAGAACGGCAGACGGAATGCGGTCCAGGAATGCTATGGAATTTTGTTCAGAATTGTCTCCCGTCGTTGGCTCCATTTATTCCGGTAAGTTTTCGTGTCTGAGCGATGTTAAGTCATTCAAGATTTGCTTTTCGGATTTTCTTGCTCATCCGTGATAAAACGTTTGCTTAACGCAATCTTACGAAACTCGTAGCCGTGAATATTATAACGCAAATTTCACTCTCTTTGGGTTTTAGTGATACGCTAATTTTATGAAAAATGCTACGGTATCCTTGTTCAACTATCTTTATTCAGCGTAGCTTTTGGAACTGTCGTGTTCCGTCGTCAGTGCAGTTGGAAAGGGGCGGTACGTACGCTAATTTTATATGATTATTTTTAGTTCTAATCAGTAAGCCGACAATCAGTACAGTTGTTCTTTTGTTGTATTAGTATTATTCTTCCGTTATATTAATTGTAACTTCACGCAATAGTACACTTATTTTTCCATTGTGTTAATAATAAGACCAACGAGAATTGTTAATGTATTAACGTAAAGAATACTGCACGATTTTTAGAACGTTTAAGCGGACAGATGAGTACAAAGGCTTAATGCAATTAAATGTTGACGTTTATCAGTATCAGGGTAAATTTCTATCTTTCATTTACACCAGTGTTTCCCAACAGAGGCGATATCGCCCCAGAGGGACGATTTTGATGCTCCGGGGGGCGATGAAGGCCAGAGGGGCGACGAAAGGGGGCGATAGAAAGCTAAGGGGGGGCGATGAACGGTCGACGGGGGCGATGGACCTACGGCCGAAGGGGTGATGCGGCGGCGCTCGTCAGTGTCACAGTTTGCGCGAGGCGAACGCGCCAGTACTTCAAACACAAGTACTGTTTGCAGATGAAAAAAGTCTTCTCGGCTTGAATTGGGATGCGTAGTTTTGTTATGGAAATTTTAGCGCTTATCGTTCGTCGATCGTTGAATTCTGACATATCAGACGAAAGTTTTTATTACAGTGCAGCGCCGCGTCGCCGACACGCAGCTGTGCTATCCGATAAGGGGACTCGCGATTGTGCGGTCTGATCAAAGAAAAGATCGCAGTTTTTCTGCGCTCAATGCGGAAGTATAAATCGAAATGAATCTTATTGGTTCGCGCTGGCATGTCTGTCTGCATTTGGCTTATACAGTGCTTCGCTTTCTCGGTTCGTGCACCTCTTCGGAGCCGTGTATTTTCCGCTGCTTGCTGCGTGCTCTTCGGCAAGTTTTGGTTCTGAGCGTTCAACTTGTGCCTATCCAAGCATTTTCAGTAAGTGAGATGCCCTTATGTATTTGAGCATTTAATAACTACGGCTATAAAACTTATAGAAGGGCTAACAGAGAATCCACGGGGGTACAATTCCAAAGCGAAAGAAGCGGTCGCACAGCAAAGCGAACGTCAGGTTTTTGAAGGCTTAACTGCTCTCGCATTGATTAGAGGACCGTCGAAGTTGAAGAAGTTAGCTAAATGCACCCCGACTCCAAAAGTGGGGCATTCCTAAAAAAACATCGGTTTGCAGGGTGAGGCATGTCAGAGCCTAAAGCAGTGTTTCCCAAGGGGGCGCTAGCGCCCCCCTGTGGGCGCTGGAAAGTCTTTGGGGGGCGCTGGAGCCGAAAGGGGCACTTGGGGGGCGCTGGTAAGCCTGGGGGCGCTAGCGCCCCCCTGCAGAGCTAAAGGGATGCCAAATAATTCTGCTGAGTAAAGTGCATGTTTGACGTTGGATGGTGGTGAAGGTGAAGTCATGGTGAAGCGACTCTAGATAGTCACTTCACCAAGACTTCATCGAACGGTTCCAGGATATCCTTTCTCTGGAGGTCCCAGATTGGGTCATAAACCCTTTCTCTGCGGTTGAGAATGCAGGACTACAATTGCAGGAAGAGTTGCTAGAGCTGCAGGCCAATGAAGAGCTCAAGTCAAAATTTAAACTTGGATACAGAACCTTCTGGCTGCAACGCGATATCTCACGCTTCTACCCAAGATTGTAGTCTGTAGTGAGGAAGCTACTTATTTCATTTCCTTCTTCGTATCTAGTTGAGCGTGGATTTAACGTCGTTGCGGACTTGCTAACGAAGAAGAGAAGCAAACTGCAAATTGTAAATCGGGGCGACCTGAGACTCCGTCTAACCAGCATAGAGCCGAACATTGAAAAGCTGCTCTCGCTGCGTGGTTTCCAAGTCTGACAATGAAGTTCGCTCGCTCTATTACACTTGTGACTACAGGAAGTAAATTCATTAGCGTTATGTACCACATTTTTTCGGCTAAGAATATTGCGTGGGCGTTCAACTTGCTCTGGCAAACCATGCTCCCGTCTAGGGGGGCGCTGGAGAAATTGGTGGTCCAAAAGGGGGCGCTGGCGAGGAAGCCGGTGGGAAACACTGGCCTAAAGGAAAGTGCAGGCTCTACAGTGCGGAAATATGGCTTCATTCCTTCGCACGGTAACAGGCATTTACCGATGTGTCTGATTTGCGAGAAAGTGCTATCGAATGAAACCTTCACGGATGTTGGACCATCTTTCTAGGCAGCATCCGGAGAAAGGAGATAAGGATGTCTCATATTTTCAAGCGCTTCGCGACAAGCAAACTAAACTGCCCAGGTTAGGGAAGCCTTGACATCCAAAGAAGTTAGCGATGGGTTGCTTGCGTCTTACAGAATTTCAATGTTGATTGCGAAAACTAGATATGCCCATACAATTGGCGAGGAACTGTTAATTCCGTGCGAGTATTTTCAAATGCAACCTATCGTGCGAGTATCACAGTCACGAGTGACTGTAATACTCGCACGATAGGTTGCATTTGAAAATTTGCGCTGAAGACGGGACCAAGAGAGGTCCCGAAAGCTACGCTATTGAAGTAAAGCATTGACGAACGGGTATTCTCCCGTTTTCACACAATATGAAACTGAAACCCGTGAGAAATCCAATATTCAGGCCGGTAGTTGATGTAATTAAGAAAATCCCGTTAAGCAATAATATGGTCCAGCGTCGTATCGATGAAATGGCTAACAATGTGGAAGATGCGTTGTGCAGCTCCCTAAGAACAACGCAGTTCTCGCCACAGATTGACGAATCATGTTTGCCGGGCAATGAGGCCTTGCTGCTTACCTACGTTCGTTTTATAAAGGATGAAAAGCTTGTTCAAGAACTATTGTTTGCAAAGGCGTTGGTAACTGACACGAAAGGCGCAAGCATCTTCATTTTATTGAAAACATATTTTCATAAATGCGTGGCACGGTTAAATCCCGTTTTTTGTAAGAAATAGTTGTGCAAAACGGAGGGAAACAGTAATTTTAACCCCGTGCGCGACAACAGAGCCTACGGGGGCGATGACGACGTCTAGGGGGGGGTGCGATGGCGGGCAGAAAGCTGGGAAACACTGGTTTACATCGTTGGTATATTACGTTGTACATATGTTTGTACTTGAGAGGCAGTTGTTTACCATGTATTCTACAGATGATGAAGAAGATGAAGTAGAAGAAGAAGAAGATGATGATGATGATGAGATTGATGATGATGAGGACGATGACGACTACGACGGAGATGTTGATAGCAGCAGTAACCAGGACGGAGTTGAAACTCTTTTTCTGGGGAGTCAAGAGGAAGGCTGTTTGTACTGCAAAAAGTGAGCTTATGCTTTAGTTAATGTTATTGTAACTTAGCAACCATTGATGTGTGAATATGTTGCACTTTTAAAATTGCTGAGCTGTTTTCAGAAGTAGCCCGCGTGCGAATCTGATCGACTGTAGTTATTGTAAAAGTGTATTTCACGAGGATTGTCTTTTACCGTTACTGGTCAAGCGATCGGAAGAAAATTGGATGTGTCCAATGCACACGAAATTCATTGCTAAAGTAATATTCAGTATTTATTATTTTTCTGTTGCAACTGGGCAATCCTTGTTTAGAAGTTCATTAAGTCGAAACCATGCCGGAAGAATCGCTTGGTCAAGTGGTTGTCGGCAAACGCGAGGCATTTTGCAATAGACAGTGTGGTAGATTTGATGTTTCAGTCGTCCCCTAAGAATAAGCAACCGGAACCTCCTTTTTATGTTGCACCGGTACAGATGGAAAAATTGCAACCATCGAATACAGTGTACTGTTGCAGGAGGAGGTCCAGAGCTTTAACTCAACGCAAGCTAAGCCAAAGGAGGTGTGCTATTATAAAACGGTTGCTTCTTGGTGCCGCGACGTACTGCAGCTTCTCCAGTTTGTGAGGAAACAAGATGAGCAGTTGGAAGAAAAATTAAACGGGCCAATCGCCTTTGTTGACTGCTCCTTGGAAAATGATGGAGGTATTAATATATTTCGTTTTCAGATAAAAGAGCTATACACGTTAGTGAATGCATGCGTGTGTTCGTTGATTGCTTACCGTTTTAATCAGCAATCTAATGAACGTATGTTTTTGTTAATAGATACTGATGAAGAAGTGATAAAAATTTTCGATAGGTATGCTGTCGTTAGGGCTCTGTTGGACAGGTTCAAAGGGCCTCATCGCTTTAACTTGAGCAGCATTACCGTTGACTCCCGTAGGTCGACGCAACCTTTGCTCTGCCTTCAAATTACAGACCATGCCTATGTTTGATAGGTGATTACGACGCATCATTTCCGGTGCTTGCCACACTGAAATTGTGGTACTCTTGCATAGAAATAATAGTGCAAAAGCCTTGGCTATCCCTTGGAACAATGATGGGTGTGGTCAATTAACCATTCGCTGAACGATGCCTTAATTCGCTTTTGTTCATTTAGGCGAATCACATCTAAATCTGACGAACTATTGTTCGTGCAGCAGACTTTCACCCGTTCACGCTGTTTTATTTTTTGACGAAGTTCGTTGTATCTTTCTTGCATATTAGTTGCCTCAACTATTTTGGTATTTAGGAAAGTTCACAGTTCTTTCTTTTCTGCCAATCCATTCACGGAATAATCGTGGACGGCGTTTGCTACGGCCGCAAGATGCCAGACATTCAGGCCGTAAAATCGCCGGATCGTTGCGACAACCGCCTCATTGACCTTATCGCTAAGAAGGTAAAGGGTTAAAGTGAACTATACGCCTTTCAACGCCGTCGCAAATGTTTGAGAATTAATTTCGTTACGGTAACAGTAACCTCGGTACTTAGCCTCTAAGATTTAGAAGTGTAATAGCTCATTTGATTGTTGAACTGGTATGACCGTAATGTTTGCACGAATAGAGTTCGGTCGCACCTTTTGGCTGTGCACCTTTGCTTTGACCACGGTTGGTCATGACTGCTCAACTTTGACAGTTCGGAAAGGTGGCTTCGGATTGAGCACAGATTTCGTTTGTTTGCAGATTTCTCTGTTCGAGTGCACTTGCGCAGACAAGTTCAAGTTTCATGAGTCTGTGGACGAACCCGTTGCTTTGAAAAGCGGCTCCAGAGTGCGTATCGGCTGTCTAGAATTCACATTTTGGCCTTCCTCCACCTGCTTTCCTCCTTCGGAAAGGTCGTAGAAAGTTTGCTGCTTCATTAATCTGAACGGCGTTAACTATATGCTGTGAAGATTGACCAATGTTCCGTAATGGAGCGACAGTAAAGTAAATGAATGCTGAAGTAAGTGAAATGGAGCATGCCTTGAAGCACAGGCTTAAAAATGCAATCAATTTTCAATCGTTTCTGCGGAGGAAGTAGTTGCAAAACTTTGTATGATGGCATTAGTTCTTGCTGGCTAGTAAAGCATTTACTTTCTGTTAGTAAAACTCTCTTCAATGAATACGGGATGCATGGTAACGGGTCGTTGGAATGGCATGTATTTTTCTACACGGTTTACCCGTTGATATTGTTTCAATGTATCTGCAATTGGTGAGGTTTTTTAGTTAATTGCAGATACACTGAAACAATATCAACGGGTAAACCGTGTACAAAAAGACATGCCAACTCTCTTGAATATGCTTAAGAAAGCATTTTCCTCCGTATTCAGTCATTTAAACGTCTATGTAAGTTTTAACAATTCGCAATCTTAATGTAAGAAAGGCATGATTTTATTTTTGCATCAACCTTCTGTAGGGATTGTGGTGAAGACCACGACAACGCTCGGTCACTACTTATTTAGATGGAAGCTGAATTTCGGATAGCACACCAGGATTTCACATTGGCGAGGAGACTTATTGTGTTTGGAAGAATGTTTGGTGGACTCGTTTCGAACCACATTCGACTTCTGAGGGAACAAGCTGAGCTCGATTGCCCAATTTTATCTTGCAACTGGCGATTTCCCGTGAGCTTTCCAGCAGTGCACTGACGTGGAAACGATGCAATAATTTCAGCTTGTAATGAAAAATAAATCGATCAAGGAATAATGCTTGGCGTAGTTCGACGAAAGTGGATGCATAAAGTGGCTTTGGACATGGAAATGTCAAAAGGTAAAATGTGACAATAGTTGTCTTTTGTTCCCGACAAACAAAACATGATTGCATTAATATATTGCAAATGCGGAATGCTATCTGTATCTGCAAGTTTGCTCGTTTGATCAAGAAGCAAAATAGCGCATGTGCAACAGGTTTTAAGCATTTGCTGCCGTGATGTTATTTTCATCATTCGTAATATTGCGACTGTTCTCGTATGAATGTTTACAAAAATCCTCCATGAAAGCATCTGAACAGGGACACTTTAATGTCAATTTCTATTAATATTCGTATCAAAAGAGTAATTCTTCATCGCTGTTACTGCTTGGCAGGAAGTATTTACAGAAATAGTTGACTCGCAAGTTATCCAATTGGGGCCATGAAAACTTGTCGGTAATTAAGTACGGATGATAACATTTTTTAAAAGTTTCGTTCCTGCTTCAGGAAGCTCTGCTGTTGAATGAACAAAAGCTTTCAATGAACGGGGGAAATCCGTGGATATTAGTTGTTTCGCAGGGTGATAAAGTTTACAAATTTGAGAAAAGAAACTCAGTGTTGCCATTTGCAAAGTTCAGTTAAGTTTGGAATGAAGCAGCCGTCGAATGTGCTCCTGTATTTTGGAATAGCTGTTGGATTGGTGACAGTGTTGGAAACAGGTGAACACTTCTAGTATTAGTGCATAAACGCGTGTGTTTAAATGTTCACAAAAGGTACTCTCTCTGAACTTATAAATAAAGTTGATTGATAGGCGGATATAGAAGATGAGATCTGATGCAAAGTTATTCAGGCGATTGGATGAATTATGCCTATTGCTTTTTTCACTCATGGTACTTTGTATTTGTTCACAAATATTCTTTTAGTTACAGAGAACTCTGAAGAGCTCAGGAAGAAACATGTAGTTCAAAAATGGGATTACCATCATCATCATCACCATGGTCACTATGACCATGACCATCATCACCATCACGGTTACCATGACGGCCATTATCACCACTATCAGGGTTGTGATTATCATCATTACCCATATCACTACCACAATCCACACAACCCCGTTCAGTATATCCCCTTCTCCGGTCAATGTTATTATGGTCGCTGATTTGGACGCTTATTGTTACAGCACAAAATCGTTGTGCTGTAAGGAAAGACCATCTCAGTTACATCTGTCCTATCCAAACAGCACACAAGTGAGCAGTTCTAAAATTGGGATGGAATGTTGCATGACTTGAAAATTGCCTGAGTTGAAGTAAAGGGCTGTGGCATTAGGCTTTACAATGAAATGCGGATTTATTGATCAGAGGGAAATAGGGCGGTGAGATGATTAGAATTTGATTTCATTAAGACGTTTCATATTTAGCTGCTTCCCAACTGCAGGGAGCAAGTGGCATGATTGAACTAATGTCAGAGCATTAATAAAATTTCTTCCTATTCGGAATGAAAAAAGTAAGCAAGCATTATTTCATAGTCCTATTAGGGATCAACATATTCATTTCTACAAATACAGCTATCATGTTAGTGCTCTGACGATTTCGACGTAGTGATTATCCAGCAGCACCAATTGTGCTAATGATTCTTACGTTCAACATTCGTTAACGCTTTTATATCGAGAAACTTATTAATATCGCGCGATGTATGTAATGAAATGCACGTGACAAAGTATCATCTCACTGCAGTGACAAATTATGGCGACAGTCGGCGTGTGTATGTATGAATACGTGCATACACATACGGTTTTCCCCGTTTGTACGCGATTTACAAACCCACAAAAAACCTCGTCGTGACGCGATACTAGACTTCACTATAATACGATTTTGCCTCCAGCAACTAACGCGGCTATAAGTCATTCAAGCGAAAAGGCAAGGAAATGCGCGAAATTACAAAGAAACTTCAGTATTCATAATGCAAAATGGTTCTTCAAAACGATTAATAATAGATACTGTACAAAACTACTTTGCGTCGCCACACTTACCTTTTACAAAATGAGCTTTAGAAAGTTCTTTTTACGTAGGCGAGACAAACTTTTTCGTAAAATTAATTACCGCAAAAAGAATAAGCAGGTGCAAACGTAGTATCAGAATTTTATTAGTCCAACAGGCAGAGTCTGGCCATATTTCCTGCGGCTTTTATAACTACATGAATTTACAATTGCACATAACCGTATACCCAGCCAGAAACGTGCCATAAAATGAACGCTCGGAAAAAAAAAGTTGATTGATGATTGAGACTACTTAATTCTTGTTGTTGCTCTGCTGATTTGTTTGCACTACTTGCACGGGAACAAAGCAAATATGCCTTTCGATAATCGTTTCTTTTCAAGTTTTTCCCAACCGTACTCGACTAATTCGATGCGAAGGTTGGGGTCTATGGTACTTACTTTTCTCTAAAGCGTCCCCCACAATATCGTCTTTTGCCAAATGTTGTCGGCATCGTCGCAGCGCAGCGACATTTTGTTTGCTTGCTTTTGCGTGTTACTGCTTCGGTTGGTCGGCTGCATGTTCGCTGGCCGATAAAGGATATATTTGGAATTTTGCCAGCCGCGGAAATTTGAAACCGTGCATGACTCATGGCTTGACTTTCAGATGGACGCCTTGATTGACGTTGTGAACAAGCTGCAAGACGTCGTCTACGCTTTAGGTTGCAGCTGCATACAGCTACCGCAGATTGTAGTGGTCGGTGCGCAGGTAGGCTTTCTGGAATCCACTTGCTCTTATGTATGCTGTTTGTGCTTCCTGCCGTTTAGAGTTCTGGCAAAAGTTCAATAATAGAAAATATTGTTGGCCGAGATTTTCTGCCTCGGGGTCCCGGAATTGTCACAAGGCGCCGTTAATATTGCAACTCATCAGCAGGAAGAAAGTTGACGACCCAAAGGAAAGCGGTAGGTGTTCTTACTCAAACTATTTGGAAGTTACCTTCTTTGTACCGCTGCACTTAGTAGTCCAGGTTCATGCGTATAAAGCGCAAGGCTTCGTTGCTCACTTTGTCGTCGGTGTTGGATTGGTTGCATTGTTTTTGAATTAAAGCCTTTAGGAAGTCTCGACGATTTTCCCGATGAAGTGCAATTCTATCACACCGGAGATCGTGTTTTCAACGACTTCGATGAGGTCAGAGATGAAATAGAGAGGGAAACTGATCGCCTTTTGGGTAGCAACAAGGTGAAGTTATCGAATCGTATCCTCTGTTGTACATTTGTTCTATTGCTTAGGCTATTAGCAAGCAACCGATTATAATGAAAATGTTTTCCACGAAGGTTGTCAACCTGACGCTGGTTGATCTTCCGGGAATTATTAAAATTCCAGTTGGAGACCAGCCAACGGATATCGAGGCTGAAATTGATGAGATGGTCATGAGCTACATAAGAAGTGATAGTTCAATAATTCTTGCTATAACTGCGGCCAATCAAGATTTCGCAACATCGGACTCTTTGAAGTTGGCACGCAAAGTTGACCCACAAGGTGAGTGCCCTCTGCAAGTGTTTGTTAATTTAAGTTTCTTTCGCACCGTCAGGCGATCGGACTTTGGCAGTCGTAACGAAGCTTGACTTGATGGATTATGGCACCGACGCAACGGATCTTCTCCTTGGGAAGCTTATTCCAATAAAACTTGGCATCATTGGCGTTGTCAATAGATCAAATCAGGACACTGTTAATCGAAAGGTATGCTTTAAGGTTTAGGTATTTTTTAAAATGCATTTATTTTTCGACAGAGCATAGCAAGTGCCCTCGAAGACGAGGCCAGCTTTCTGAAGAGGAACTATCCAGCCTTGGCCGATTGCAACGGCACCCCATACTTATCCAAAACACTAAACAAGGCGAGTTGTAAATCGGCACACGCGTTCATTTTCAAGCTTAATCGTTCAGAGTTGTTTTAGTTGCTTATGAGGCATATTCATAAGTGCCTTCCGCAGCTGAGGGCTCAAATCGCGATTAAGATTTCTGAGCACCAGCAGATGCTCAAAGCTTACGGTAAACCAGTTTTAGACAAAGTCAGTTCACCTTTGCCCTTTTTCGTTCCAATGCGTTGTTCACGTTTCAGGCGCAGACTTTGCTACAGATAATAACTCATTTCGCATCGTCGTACGTTGCCACTGTTGAAGGAACGGCTAAAAATATTGAAACGTCGGAATTGTAATTGTCCGAGCACACGTCCGTTTCAAGTAAACATATTGCGAATTTGCCTTCGCTTTCAGGTGCGGCGGTGCTAGAATTTGTTACATATTTCACGAGACGTTCAGAAATGCGCTTGAACGAATCAATCCAATGGACAATTTGAAGAGCACGGACATATTGACAGCCATTCGGAACGCTACGGTAATTTGTGCGTTCCATTTTTACTATAAAGCAGCAATTCCATTACGTCTTTATTAATTTCCAAAGAAATTTGAATATTCACGTTAAGAGCTAGAAATTGGCCAAAAATGATCCTTGAAATAAGGCTTTACAAACCCAACATCGGCTGTGCATACAGTAAGATCATTATGTAGAAAGTAGTGGTTGTTTATCAATGCGACAAATATACTTCGCCGTTTAATTCCTTGTTTTGGTCAAGATTTGTTTTGATGTATACCATTTTGTGACTTACTGGGGTTTCATGCAAGTTCGATTTACCACGTACATCTAGGCATCTCTAATGCATGAATCCGTTAAGATATTTTATCGTAACACGAAAAACATGTGTTACCGTAATCGGTGACATTACTATTGTAATTATGCAAGCGCTGCTGTTAAGAAGGTATTTGAATTAGGAGTCACAGTTGCGCATCCTCGATTAAAGAACACGTGTAGAAAACTAATCTTGCTCTGTATCATTATAGCATATGTGGAAAGAGTCGTCTGCTTGTGTATTGCATCGTTTCTGAATCATTGTTAACAGTGCTTTTGGATGGGAAATGTAAAACTTAAATTAATTTCGCCATGCCTACTGCTTTTCTCTGCGCGTTCTATATCCGGCTAAATCGCCAATCTTTTCAAATAATAATTTGTGAAGGCGATAAGTAGAAAATGTCGGAGTCACTTGCCGCCTTATAGGGTCCTCGTCCGGTGCTATTCATACCTGAAGTTGCATTTGAACTCCTTGTCAAAAGGCAAATTCAAAGATTGCTTGAGCCGAGTCTGCGCTGCGTCGATTTGGTGCACAAGGAGATGCAGCGTATGGTTCATCACTGTGAACAGGGAGTTCACCAGGAAATGACTCGCTTTCCTAAGCTATGCGAACGGATTGTCGAAGTTGTATCTTCCGTTTTGTATCGTCAAGTGCCAGTTACAAATCAGATGGTCGGTGATAATGATTCATATAATTTTTGACCTAAAGTGAGTTCAATCTTTCAGGTAGAATCGCTGCTCTCCATCCAACTGGCATATATAAACACGAAACATCCCGACTTTGATGGAGTCGCACTTGAATCGTTGCTCTGCTGTCAGTTAGAGGAGCATCGGTCTGCAGCTTCGACTGCGCCGGAGGATCACCGCACGACCAAAATTGTACGTCGCATATCATGTTCTTTGAAGTATAGCATAACTGGATTCCAATTCAGCCAATGGAACAGATGAATATCCAGCCAGGAATTACATTTGCGGAAGATGTAATAAAATTGTCAAAAATCCGACTTAATCAGTTCTTCTAAACAGACCAGCGGCTACGACGGCGTAATCTCCGCCAATGCATTGCCGCAAGGCTCACTGGCTTCAAGGGCAACCAGCGCACTGAACGATCTTTTCTGGCGGAGAAGAGAGGACAAGGAGGAATTGAGCAACATAGCGAAAAAAGAGGAAGTAGAAAAATGTATGCTTTCTCCGCGCGAACAACGGGACTGCAAAATTGTCGGTAATCTCCAGACAACATTGACATCACTTCAACTAATAAATCCATCTTTCAGAAGAATTGGTCCTATCTTATTTCTCAATTGCACGGAAGCAAATTCAGGACCTCGTACCGAAGACAATAATGCATTTGTTGGTTAACTGCGTCAAAGTAAGCGATCACTTTTGCGAACTTCTAACTTTGTCGTCAACTTTTGGCACAGGACAATTTACAAAGCGAGCTCGTTAAGGAGCTGTATCATCCTGCAATGTTAGACGTACTCCTCGAAGAGTCCGAGCAGATAACAAGGCAACGTGAGGGAATAGCAAGAACATTAGAATGCCTGCAGAAGGCGAACCAAATAATAGCCGAAGTTCGTGAATTGCGCCTTTCCTAAAATGCAAATGTTCTCCCTTTTTGTGTCAAAGGACGGCAGAATAACCCGTTCATAAAAGATGCTTTATTTGATAGCGGAGCTTTCGGGACCTACCTTGGTCCCGTCGTCAGCGCAAGTGTTCTCCCTCTTGTACATGGCCTCGCCATTTTTATTGTACTACTATCGGCAACGACCTCTGAAGGGGACTTCCTTGTTGCACTACTACTTGCAGCTAGCAATTCTGGCAGTCAATTGGACTTTCCGTGCTACAACAAGCCAATAAGGGACCATCTACGCCATTGTCCATTTTGCTTTGATATTCTTTCGTTTCCTCAAACGTGCTTATAGCTAAACAAGAACGCTGCTTGATGAGACCACCTAAGCAACGTTGATCTTACCGCGTAAAAAGCGAGTACAATATACGAAGCGTGCATTTCATATCGCCGTTGACGATATCCTCCGGCCGAGACTTTGGTTGCGGCATTCCCGCTTCCTGCATAAGGTCGAAACTGAGCGCCACGTTATGGACCTTCTGTTCAAATGACGATGGTGTAAGATGGAAGCTATACAATGGTACGAAGTATCCTTCCAACAATCCCATAAGCAGAACCAAGAAAACGCCGTCTTGGAATTGCGTTTCCAGCTCTGATACCTGTATGAACGTGGAGTAATAATCCGTCGACATAACATATGTATGTCGAGAAAGCAGTCACCTCAAGATTGATCTTATTCAGGTGCTTGTTTGCAAACGTAAGTAGAGATCTTTTGACAACAGTCAATTTATCCGGTGCGTGGTCGATAAGAGTATCAAAAGCGTCTCTTTCTCCTCTGAGGCCGAACTCATCCTGCACTTCCGTGATCTCTTCAGTTACGTAACGAGTATGCAGTTGGCCATCCTTTTTCTGGGCAACTAGCATCTATAAAAGGATCGCTTTTTTAAACTTGTGAACTATATCAGGCTTAAGTTGTTGGTAACATTTCTCAACTGCCACATAAAGATGTGAACATAAAGTTCTGATTAAGTGGTGGATTTTACCTTGACGTGACAGTGTTCGGGGAAACGAATGGGAGCACGAAAGTGCAATGCTACGGCAACGAGCAATTGCAGAATTGATGCCAAGTTTTTGTTGTGAATCCGCTCGGCTGTCCACCGCGGCTGTTGCCAACGGGGTTGAGCGAAAATTTGACTGCAGTATTGCAGAATGACTTTGAGCTTCTCGCGCTGTCCCTCGTAGCTTTGGTACACCTCGGGCACTTCCATCTGAACAAGCATTTTTTTAAAACGTGCGTACAGGCAAAGTTGCTCCAAGGAATCGATCCTGCAAAAAAGCGATGCTTGGCAAACGCACCCGGATTTGCGCCAACTTCTCCAGCAATTTTTGAATGACCAAACCGTCGTAGAGATCTTCGACAATGTCTTTGACCACTATGCGCTCCGAAGCGAGCGTGTCGTTGATCCAGGCGATCAGCAGTCGAACGACTTCGTTCACTTTCGGGTCCATGCGACTCTGCTCGGTGATTACCGCTCGTTCCTCGCCCTCGGCAATGTCCTGCGGGGATATTTCAATCGGCACGGGTATACCTGTGCAATAGCATCAATTTTCAAATCAATCAACCAAATTCGCTTTACCGCTGGAGTCGATTGCATCGCGACCCTCGAGCTCGACGTTGACTGCCTCGTCTTCGTCCTGAACTTTTTTCTTCGAACGTCCTAGCGTGCCTATTCTGTCCAACAAAGAGTCGTCCTTCTTCTCCTTTTCCTTCCTACGTAGACTGCCAGATCTGCTCGACTGCAACGTGCTGGAAAGCATGGCGATAGGTGTTTTAAAAGTATACAGTATAAAATGTGTTCAAGAAGTATCTGTACGGTCGCTGGTGTGTGATTTACGCCAGCGGGAGGTGACAATGCTCTTGGGCCAGTTGACCTTGTTAACATTCTGTGCTCTCACCTGGTGTGACGTTAAGATTGGAGTTAAGCGTAAGGCTACAGCATGTGACACCAAATCCAGAAATGGGGATATTCTGCATGTGCGCTATAAGGTATGTCACTTGATTCATTGTTGCAGATGGATTTTCGTTTTAAACGTTTAGGGCATGTTGGACGACGGAACGGAGTTCGACAGCAATCACGTTCGAGATGAACCATTTGCGTTTTCTTTAGGATCAGGCCAGGTGATCGCGGGATGGGAAAAAGGACTTCAAGGGTGAATATCCAAAATGGACAACTCGTTACATCAGTAGTTACTTTTAGGATGTGCGAATCCGAGGTGAGAAGATTGCTTATACCCCCAGAGCTTGCTTACGGTTCTTCTGGAGTGCCTCCCGTCATACCTCGTGGGTTTTTCAGTTGCTCTTTTGGAATACATACGAACCATGTGTTTTCTTTTGCAGCCGACGCGACCTTAACCTTTGAAGTTGAACTATTGAAAATTGAGCGACCCGATCGAGATCTGTGATGCAGCGCTGCACTGGCGTTCAAATGGTTTGTTATTTTTAATTTTCCCAGATTAAACCCTCCGAATCCAAGAGCAGAAGTGTAACATTCATCATAGTACACGCACAGCCCATGCTACTTAGTTCCTGTGGAAAGGAGGGCAGCGACGCCACTAGCGCCACCAACGGACATAATATAATTGAAATTTCCTGACAAGCCAGAGAAAAAGAAAAAGGAGCAAAACAACATGACAAAGACAAATAAAGCATTGTTAAAAAATATGCTCAGCATCGTGGCCTCGTAGTCAGCGACTTCGTTTTTCTTCCATAGAATTCGCTCGTCTCGTTCCTTCTTGTTCATCTTCTTGTCGTCTGCGTATAGTCGCATAAGTTCTCGTGTGATGCCCTCTTCACGTTTCTGCGCGATTCTGCAAATGACCAAACAGCTGCAATGAATTCGACATACCATGCACGTACGTGTGCTTCAAGACGAATTTCAAGTTCCGATAGGCGAATGCCATCAACCAGGTTGACAGCACGGTCATGACGAGCCAAACTAGCAGGCTACTATTGACCTCTTGTCCATGCACACGCCAGAACAGCCACAGAGGTACGGTGCTAATGACAAAAGCGTTTCCGTAAAACAGGGCCGAACTTCTGGTTGACACATTTCTTGAGAAGTCCTGCAGCAATAGTTCCTCCTCTTTTGTAAGCTTCTTTGAAGCCATGCTACGTCTGAAATTAAAAAGAGAGAAAAATTGCACTTTGCCGCACAGATATGCGTAACCGCCTTTCGCCTATCTTAAACTGAACATACCCGGTAGGATGACCCATATGCAAGGTGCAAAAGTTAGTAACAACGTTACACCTTTCTTAAACAAGTGCCAGTTGGCACAGGGCAACGCATAACCAAAAGTCTCCACGCGGACAATACAGTAATTAAGTGTATTTAAGTTTTACGACTTAAATTACGTTTGTCGTGTGTTTGGGACTGTGACTTTGGTTTTGCTGTAACGCTTTAATGAGAGCAGAACAAGCAGTCTCAATTCACCTAAGCTAGACCCACAGCTCATTGCTTCCAACTGCGTGATTCTTGTGCATTCGAAAACGACAGCATTTATCCCCGTCGCTACATTTATCAGTCATTTCGCAAATAGGTTTGCTGCTATTAAGCATTGCCAATGCATGTAATGTTCGCTGCCGTCATCGTGATTTGCTTAGCCCTGGAAATAAAGCATCAATCTGTCTGATTGATCTGGTAACGAAAATGTATCGTAGCTTGAAAATCAGTAAACAAGTTGAACTGTCGAGCTGTAGTTTGTTTAACGTGACTTCTATTTAAGGAAAGTACGGTCGTTCGTCCGATCTTCGCTTTTCGAAGTACTGCAATTTTAAAGCGCCTGGTTCTTATCATATGGGAATGGAAATCACATTTTTCTGCCTGGTCAAGCATGAGGATGAGTATTTGACGTCCTGCATTTTAGCCAAATAGGTTGGTTTCGTTCTTTACAATCTTCGAAGCAACTTGGATAGTTTCGTTGTTCCATAGCTTGATTTACTTGTGCAGCGAAATCCGTTGCGATGGGTAGTAAGCAGTCAACTCGCTGGACCCGAACAGAGGTGGAACCGATTAATCATTCGGAAATGTCACCTTTGGTGCGTGAGATACATCTTGCAGCCATTACGAATGACGCAGCTCGTCTGGAACTCGCAATTCTTCAAGGTTTGAGTGCATTGTTTTCAAAGATGAGCTCTTCTTGTTGAATTTCGTGAAGCTGAAAGCTACCACACTTAGGTGCAGATGTAAATCAACCATGGGATGACGCAAATTTTGGCTTAGCCAAACAGGGACTTACAGCTTTAACACAGGCAATTGCCCTGAACTACGTGCACATTGTTCAGGTAAGCCTTTGCATTCCATATTTCTGGCTCAAAAGTACTGTTAGCCGCTTCCATCTCTTTTGAGCGTATTGTAGGACGATTTTTGAAGAATACACTTTCTACTTAACGCAGTTGTTGTTGTTAACCGAAATATGCTAAACATTTTGGCTTCATGTAAAATTGAAGCCGTTTTGAAAAGCGTTGCCTTTGTGGTTACGTTTGCGCTTTCTTAAGCATAACCGCTTTACGATTATGTCGTAGTTCTTAACAGTCGATTGAATGGTCTCATTGTTAGGTAGCCAGCTCGTTGCGAAAGTAATTTACTTTTACAACAACCTGCTATCGATTTTGTGCATGTCTCCAAGTCCACTCAATATGGTCAGCTGAAATTGAGTCAAAATTGATTCGGCCAATGCTCTACCCCTCTTATTGAAAGCCAATTTTGCATTTGTAGGTGAAATTAACCGTTGCTGCCTTCCTTGAAGTCACCCTTAATTCAGCCAACCACTTTTTACGTTGTCTATTACGCAAGTTTCGACTTAACGATTTTGCACTGTCAGCAGGAATTTGCCGCCGCATATGATCTTGAGCCATTTTTCTACGGATTCTTTTTTGTTTTATGTCTGAAATCATAAGTAACAGTGTCCTACCAACGGATGCATGGTTCAGTTATTAGTGCCTTGAATATCTGCCTAATAACTGACCCATCCATCCGTTGGTAGGGCGTTGTTACGTTTAATTTCAGGCACAGAACAACGGGAAGAATTCATAGAAAAATAGCTCAACCGAGTCTCCCGTTACCATGGACCCTATCTTCAACACGTACGATCTTGCTACTACATGATTCGTTTAGACTGCCGTGTACCATAAAGATAGGTTCTGCTCGTTAATCTCCTTTGGTCGTTTGGGTAGGAATGTCGAGCTCGTATACTTTTGGCAGACTTTTATAAAAAAGTTATTTTTTGAAAGTATTTCTTAAATTCCAATTTCAAGCAGCGCAGTTTCTTTGCGTACTTGTTTGAAGCTTGCGTGCTTTAAGTCATGCAAAGGTGATAGCAGTCCAGATTTTTCAGCAGCGGTGGTAGCAATCTCTGCAAGTTCTCAACTTATTCCATACTGGCACATATTGCAGCACATCCATTGCCATTCGGATGCTCTTAACAGTTGAACTCTGCTCTGTACTTTTATTGAAGATCGAGAAATAAATTAGTAATCTGCTCAGCTAAGCGGTAAATGAAAACATAGGCACCTTACAAGTAGTAAATAAGTTAGGTGTTTTGATTGCTCCGAGGAAGTGACCAAGTGTAATGTTTTCATTTCCTTGGTTCTGCCTGCCGTCGCAATTGATTGTGCAATTGCGACGTTATTCTCTCATTTATGGAGCATCGTGTAAAGTTACCATCTGAACGAATTTAATTAATGGGTCGCATTTTAGATCCTCATAGAGGCTGGCGCTGATGTAACTCTTTTGGACGAGAGTGGTAACGGTTACCTTCACAAAGCAGCAGTACTTGGACGAGCTGAAGTGATCACATTGCTGGTTCGTGCAGGTTTGTTTTACTTTTCGCATTGCAGTATTGGATGGCAGGATGAGAATGAAAATCCTTTATTTTTACGCACTATAGGAGCAGATTTGACTTGCTGCGACTCCCAAGGGAACACTCCTTTGCACTGTGTCTGCAAGCATGGCTTCGTTCACAATAATGTTAAAGCTGTGCGCGCCTTGTTGCAGCTGGGCAGTGATGTGCGTATTGGGGCAACTTTTTCCTTGGTTAAGCATTCCGTGTTACTTTAAGCCTAATGTCAAGAACAATGATGGAATGACGCCGTTGCATTACGCGTCCATTTGGGGTCTGACGCTGTTTGCGAACGCACTGCTACAATATGGGGCCGAACTAGATGCCGTTGATGTACGTGGTCTATAGTTTCTGCTTTCGCAAGTTCAATATGGACTGAATGTTTTCATTTGCAGTCGCTGCTGCGGACGTCTTTTCATCACTGCATTTTTTCCATTGTTAAACCGTCTTCTCCGTCCTTTACAATCAACGTGATGCATTTTCGCCGACAGTTTGCATGCGTCAAGCTCCTGTTGCAGCACGGCTGCGATGCTCTCGGTTTTGGCCAATGGCTTCGGCCTAATGTTGCCATTTACGGTTTGCAAGACATGGCGCTAACCTTGCTGTCACTGGTGAGACTACCGCAGTCATTGAAGCATCTTTGTCGATTGGAAATCCAAAAAGAACTTAACTTTTGTCAACGGGCACCTATGGAATTCGTCGACAAGGTAAACTGTCTGCGTATTCCTGATTCACTGAAATGCTATCTCTGTCGGGACGTAATTATTTATTAATGTGCATAATAAATGAGTTTTCAGCTTTTGAATATTCGACCGGCGATCATTTATTCGTATTTCCATCGGTTGCCAGCGGACATTCTTGAGCAGAGGAAGTTGAGTAATTTGTTCATGCTACCCATAGGTGCAACATAGTGAATTGGGTCGAGCACTTATGCGAATAATCGAGACCATGCGTTTTAGAAAGCGATTCTTTGGCTTAGACATGCGGTAAGTGGTCTGCAACAATATTACAGTATTTAAAAACAATTACTGTACAAATGTTTTCCAATCGTCGGCACGTTTCAAGACAATTTCACAGGGCTATATTATCCATCCTTGTCCTTTGAAAAATCGGATTTCGTACAGGCTCCTTTGTCCTCATGACTTTCTTTCTTCTTCTTTACGTAACGCCTGTGATAAAGATTTTATTGGGTGACTTACCCAAGCGACGTAGCTTTCGGGAGAACCGACTCCCGTCCTCAGCGTCAAATAACAAATAACTTTATTTGACGCTGAGGACGGGAGTCGGTTCTCCCGAAAGCTACGTCGCTTGGGTAAGTCACCCAATAAAATCTTTATCACAGGCGTTACGTAAAGAAGAAGAAAGAAAGTCATGACCATCCTTGTCCTGTTATTTATATGTTCTCAAGCATATGGGCCTGTGTCCACGTTTCGTCATCAATTCAATGGAAGAACTTCGAACTTAAGGGACTATGACATGTATAGTCCCAAATAGACTTGTAAAGGCCTTGATAGCAGTACAAGGCTGGAATATTTCGCCGAGCGAAATAAGTATAGAAATGATAGAAATAAAAATAATCGTGCTCATTTCGAAATTTGGAGCCGTACTTTAACCAGCAGTGTAATGCAAAGGTTCGCTAGTTTATATATGGTGTGTCGCAACGTTCGTGATTTTTGGTGGCTAGAATCCGCATTTTGTTGACTAATACAAATTGTTAACAGTTTTTCTTCGGTTCTAATGGATAAATATCTCTAATTTTTCGATTTTGTTGTATCAAGTATATTCAAACGTGTACTTGCAGGTCAAATGTACATTAGAACGATGAAACGATTCCTTCCACATCAGTAAGCGCTCCATTGGCATTTCACTGGCAATTTTACACTACCAGTTGAATAAAACGAGTCGTTGCAGTAACAAAACTTTAGTATTACGTAAATATCATGCTTATACTGTACGGTGCTCCTGAAAAGTGGTTCATCTATCTGGAGCAAGTAACTTATCACACGTTGACGAATTCAGCATGTATGGATTTGACAGCACAAACGTCTACCTGTCGTTTTAACTATGCTGAAGGTAGAGATTTAAAGTTCGCTGATATAGATATGCGCAAGCTGCACCTAATGAATAAACGTGAACCTCAAACATCACGTTGATCGTCAGAAAAAATGAAATAGTTTGGTTTGCATAACTACTTAATAGTTACGGAAGATTTTCAACCCGTTAACTGGTTGAAAATATTCCTTAAGTACTAAGTAGTAATGAGAACCAACGCGCCCGTTCATAGAAACAGCATTTTCAACATAGATTGGTTTGTGCAAAACTATAAAACAGGATGAAAGGATTGCAATGGGGAAGTTGGCGAGTAGCATAGCTTTGAAATTTTGCTCCACGTGATCTGCTAGCCATCGTCCAGCAAAATCAACGAGTAGGACGCGCGGCCCAATTCCGTCAGTTCCCGAAAGTAGGTAAGTAAACATATTATTTCAATTTGCGCTGCAGACCATAGGCGCACGCTGTTGCAAGGTAAGAAGTGCGCAGCTCTACTTTCACAGGATGAACGGGTCATGGATTGCTTCGTATGTTATGGAGAACTGCAGATCCATATGGAATTCAGTTTTCAATCTCATCAACCGGTCATCGATTGCTGCGCTTCCGTTGGGTTTTGTTCTGCTCTATGTTCCGACAAATCGAGCGCAAATTGGGCACCGTGGGAGCTTAACTTGCTTTTGTACGTGCGGCGAGCTCGTTGGACTTGATAATTCACATTGTCGTCGAAGATCAATCATACGAAATGGGATGTCTTTAAAATAAACACATGCACGGCTGCAAGTGCGTAAGTTGAGCGCTTGAAATGTGCGAAGGTTTGGGATTAACCAATCTGACAGCTTCAATTTTTGTTACGCGGGAAAACGTGACTTTGCGCGGGAAAAGTTCGAGTGACAGAATCCTTTACGCCGTTGGTTAATAATCTGAAAATTAACCAATACCAGCAGTAGTGGAGTGCGATACAATTGTCGTTCGAAGTTGTTTCTTTGACAACGAAAGTGAGTGCCAAGAAATGTTCGAACCTGCGTATCAAATTCGCGTTTATTTAAAAATGAACACGTTGCTGCGTGATCACCGGTCCTTACTCAAAGGCTGCGATTTGTTCTTTTTTGCAGCGCCTCGCCGGAAACGCGTGCCTGCGCAACTGCAACGAGTCGAGTTTGGCGTGGGAACAGGCGGCGCAGGAAGCCACAGAAGCGCAAAAACCAGTCGGCAGTATTGGCAAACTTATTTCGAATAAGCCGCACGCTTTGCCGTTTGGTATCAGCGCTCCCTTGCGGTGACGCTGAGCAGTTTTTTACGGGGCAATAAGATAATGACGTCGGTAATCTGACGCATCGCCGTTTCCGAAGCGCGCCAGACGGTTGCTCATTACCGACATTTGGTGAAGCCAGTTCCTTCATAGCGCCCACAGAGTACTTGCTCAATTTGCGGTAATTGGTTAATGATTTTCAGGCAAATCAATGATTCTTTTGGCTCGTTTTTTGCCATTTCGGTTTACTGTAGACTTGTGGGCACCGTCTGAAAGTCGGTGTTGCCGGCTGTCCTGACGAAGAGCCCGCGACGGGCACCAGAGCAGGATGGAGAGGAAAACGCCGAAGAAGGAAAAGACCAACCTCCAGGAGTTCGAGGGATCCGTAAAAGGTGCGTATTGCGCTCCATTCTTGCTAGTCCGAGTAGGGCGTGCGTCGTCGGGCGGCAGTCGACCACCATTGGAACGGTCAATTTTCGATTGCTTCCTACTCAATGGGGGGATGATTTCGTTTGTGTGATTGACAAGAGCAGCGAAAAAGTCGATCCGTGCCGCTGCTCGTGTTGCCCATCCACTCTGAGGTGTAAGTTTGCGTTTCGTCGGAGCCGGTTAATGTTTGCAGTCTGGTTTGACCACTGGCGCCTCTTCATGACGCTCTAGTGGATCAGCCAGCGCTGGAACGCTCGCACTTTGGCCTATTGCAGCGCTGTACTTCGCGGTGAAGTGAACGTTTTGTAGTTCTGCTCAATTTGAACAGCTCCAACCTTTCGGGTCCAGCGTGCAGTTAACCTGACCATCACTTTGTTGTATGAACTGTTGGGATTTGGGCGTACGCCTATAGGCTGAGGAATTTCCGGCGTTCAAATACCGTATATTAGTGCGCATTTCGTTCCTATTGACTATTTCATCAGTCAAATGACTGGTGCGTCGCTTGCCGCGATTCGTCTTATGGTTCCCTTATTTCTTGCCGTCTACGTAGCCAGCTTGCCACAGGCTTCAGGCAGTGTGAGCGCGTTGCCACTCGATTTCGGATTTCAAAATAGTTTCGTCGGCGATCGATTGCCGAAAGACACAGCCGTGCCAGCTTAAGAACGTTGTCATTTGGCATTTCGAACTGAACGTTGGATGGCTCTCTGCGGCTTCACTTCTTCCAGACTTTCAGCCAACCATCCCGACGTTTGCTACACGCAAGGTGAGGGTGAACTGAGGTGTTAGCTCCCCGTTGCGCTGCGCAAATGCAACTTTTAAAAACCATTACGACGACTACTGTTGCCTCCTTGCGCAAGAACGTTGCAGAAGAATGTGCGGCGCTTTTTGCACGGGCGACCGTATCTTTTTCGCGGCTGAAATTGCGCTCCACATTCCTCGTCCATTTCCGGTCGGCAAGCAGTGCTCCCCTTAATAACCAACACTCCCTTGGCGACCTTCCAACCGAAAACGAGCGACGATTTCAATTGCAGACATACGGGTACAGTTTGGCGAGCAATTGAAATGCTTGGAGGGTCGAACGGAGAGCCATTCGGCTCTGATGGCCGAACTGCAGGACTTTTGTCGCCGTCGAGCCGAAATTGAACTCGAATATTCAAAAAGCCTTGAAAAGCTGCATCGACAGATTGCCGCTAAGCACAAGGCGGAAAAGCAAAAGTACACACCCTACGCAAATTTGAATATTTGGCCTATTTGGAATTTCGTTCTTTTAGGCGCGAATCATGGGCCAACTTTGCCGCTTACAGTATGTGGAAGATGTTCGTTGAGGAGACGAAAATTGAGTCGCGTAACCGGTCGGTGATGGCCGACCTGCTGAGCAACCACGTTGCCGTCAAGGTAGCCTTCCTTACGGATCAAATGCAGCGGATCACGAAAAGGGTACGTATCGTTTTCGATCTTTGAACAGCTTTTGCAATGGGCACTACGGCGGGTGGCTGAACGTTGTCCTTATAGTTCTTGCTGTGTTTGAAAGAGGGAAAGATGGAAGTATTTAATTGTTTTGTTGGCATCCTCTTTTGTTCTTTCCGCGCTTTCCACGTTTACTTACATTTTGTATCCTGCAGCAGTTAGTTATGCAGTTGCAATGTAACCTTTTCAAGTTGGTGAGTACACACTGAGCGTCCATATGTCAATAGGCTCCGTTCTACCGTAACCGGAATGGGAATGAGCCTTGTTTGAGCTCCATTGGACGTCATCAAGGCAATAATGATATCTCTGTTGACGTTGCACAACTTCCGGCTCAAACGGTGTCCCGACGTCATTAGAGCATCTCGTAGATTGCATAATGGATCTATAGACGTATTATTAGTTGCATTTCACTTTCGCCCGTTAAGTTTTTCACAAACAGTGTTTCAACAGGCGGAAGCAGGCTAAGCCCTTCTCTTCTTCCGTTCAAGAGGTCAACGACCAGCAGCTGTTAGTTTACGGCTTTGGGGGAAGTGCCAACACCTGGCACCGTCCCTTCGACACTGCCCATTATCCTTCGCTAAGACCCTTAACGCGTCCTGGTCAATGGTCAAGCTTCGCTCGTTCAGATCAGCCGTTCGCCGTTTCAGTTTCGTTCAGTCCGTTCGCCGTTCGAACGGGCATTTTGCCATTTAAAAAACCGGTTTCGTTCTGCACTTTGTCGATTCCTGATTTTCCAAGTCTCTCTGCCGTCGGTGTCTTCTTTGGCGCAATTGAAGAGGCAATTGCCTTCCAAAATGCCCGAACGTAGCGTGGGGACAATAGTTGGCCGATAAATTAGCTCTTTGGTCGATTGGAGTTAGCTTGGCGTTCATAGTTGCCCTTCAATCGTTGGACGACAGTATTGGGTTGCAGGAGGGGCGGGAACGTTTCCCATTTAGAAGGATTCTGTATTGGAGAGTGTCAAGGCGTTTATGTACCTTTCTCGTGCATCCATTTCTGGAAAGGTGGTGCTCTTGTGGAAAGGCGTGCTTATGCTTTTAGACGATATATTTTTCGCGTACGGGTAACATATGGCACGAAATAGCCTTCCTGTCACAGTGTATGCTTACAATTTAATGCTCCTGCGCACTTTCATTGAATTGGCAGCTCAGCCGGCGTTCGTCAATAAATGCGGAGCACAAAGGGGCAAGCGTGGGGGCTTTTTATACAAAAGAGATCCTTAATGGCCTCTTCATGGAGCGTTTGTTACACGTGACATATGCTCATCGGCCATTCATGTATCAATTGCGATGAATCGATAACAAGGTGTTCATGCCAGCCAGTGTCAATGGGGATGCATTTTCGTCTGACGCTTAGAGCGAGTGGCCTTGTAGAAATATATACGCGTCGCTTGAACGGAGCAGAGCTCTGAAGCTGAAAAGTGCGAAGTTCACTTTTAGCATCTACCTGGTTCCTACCGATACAACCAAAAGGCCAAAGGGGCAACGCACTCATTGAACGATTCCCGTTGATAGGGACTGACATTCTTTCAGGACTTTTTCTTGCTGTCCCTCCCGCCAACGGTCGTTGTAACTGTTCCGCTTGGCGTATTCGGTGCGCAGCGGTGGCTTGGCTAGGCACGATTTGCCATTTTTATGTCACGCTTATTTCACTTTCCCTTCGTCGAAGGTCGAAAGTTGCTTGGTCTAACGTAAAACGAGTTTACAGCATGCATCACTTTGTTGTGAAAAGAAATTCAAGGCTGCCTCATTATTGGGTCCGTCACGAAATTCCTTCACTGCCATCCTCGCCAGCGAAGAAAGGGGAGCAGATTTGGTCATCCCGAAGTGAAGACTGCAAGTTGTGCTGTTCGTAACTGTTAGCCGAATTGATTGATATAGCAACTCGGAAGGGGCCAGCAGTTGCCGATAGTTACTTGGGAATATAACGAGTAGTCATTTTTAAAGAAGAAAAACCAAAGCATCTGTTGCATTGATTTATTTTTTCCCACCGCCTTTTTCGTGTTTACCTCTCGGCTTTGGGCCGATGGAAAATCGTTTTCTGAAATTGGCCTTTCGCCTTGCACTTCCGCTATTCCGTTGATTGACCACCGCATTATTTAGATGTTTGCATGTTGTAAGGGCACCTCGACGACGTCGGTCTTCGATCGTTGGGCAACGAAGGTGCGCGCATTGTTAATGTCATGTCAAGTGGTCAGCCTGAGTGAGGAGTCTGTAGGTTGTATCTTATCAGACATACAAACCGGTTGCGTTGTACTGTTGGCAGAGAAGAGCACGATGGTTTCGTCGAACAGACTATTTCTCCTTCTTCATTGCCTGCAGCCATTCAGTTTATTTCAAATCGGCGCAGTACTCTTCTAAATGTGGCTTTTTATAGATTCCGCTTGAGTTCCCGGAAAAGGTGGTTTTGCGAATTGTATTTTGCATTTTCATTTTTAAATTAAGCTTTTCCTTAACTTCTGAGGTTGACAAGGATTAACAAACTTGTATCCTGTTCCCCTCGAAGAGATGTCAACAAATAGCGGCTTTGGCTAATTGAAATCGTTCTAAACTATTTGATCACCTGAGATGGAATAGGAATAGCTTTACAAGGAAAATGATCATGTGATCTCTGAGAAACTTACTGTAGCTGATTCTTGAATATTTGGTCCGAATGTGTTAATGAACACGGAAATGTTAATTGCGTCAAATCAAACGCTGCTTGTGTGCAGGATTAGTCGGTCGGCAGTTTTTGCAATGCCAATATTGGGGTAAGGCAGAACTGCTTCGATTGTCACTGGGTTTTCTTGTCAAGTCATCGAAATAAGCCGACTTGTGGAAATGTCGTTAGCCTTTTAGCGCAAGGTTCCACATTGTCGCGTCAAAGTTGTTCCAGCTGGAACGGATTGTGCGGTTGGCGGGTCCGACGTTTTTGGAGTGTTCATTCATCAACAGTTCAAATGGTCAAGGCAACTAGTTTCAAGCGGCGAATGAATGGTTTTTGGGGGAGTGCGAATGTAGTTTCCAGTTGTTCGCGTTACCAGTTTCGGCATAAGCACTCGAACGGCCGAACAAGGAACTCAGTGGCATCTTTGGATTGCTTAACAAATGGCAAACATTAGTTCAGTGTAGACGGAATGCAGCCGACCTTCGACAGTCTAAGCGCTTCCGCGCGCGTTCCAACTAATTTCGAAATGGCGTTTATCGGCCTTATCAACTCATCCGAAGTAGACTGAGGATATGCTATTCTCTCGACGCTTATTGTCTTTGATTTTTTCGTTAGCATGGTCGAAACGTGGCTGTCCGCCGTGTTATAATTTGGAATTGATCAAATGCATCGCCAACTTTGTAATTGCGCATAATTTGTGCGCTTTTTGAGACAAAGTTTTCGAAAAGAATGCACTTGATCGATCGAAGGGGCGAAGAGACGCGAAGCGACAAAAACGTAGCGTTCCGACGGTGTAATCTTTGTTCGAGTTAGGCTGACTTACGGATATGTTTGGGCAAACATTTGACGAATCAACATATTTTCATTCTGAATGACTTGAACTTGCGAGTCTTCAATTCCATCGCATCTCTGTCGATGGAAGGGAGCTCATTCCGCTGTTAATTTAATCATATGGCGGCATGGCTGCTGCTTCACTCGTATCACTTTCCCAAATTGAGGATTGAGGTTTGTCACCGTAATGCGCGTTTACGTCTGCCCGCGAACGCCGCGTTCATTCATCATTCCGTCATAGTGCAAGATCGAGTATGCCATTTGCCATCTTGCCGACGCATGTTGTGCCATTGAGAGGCTTGTGCTGACTTAGCCACTGTAAAAGCATTTGTTTATTTTTTTAAAATTTGTTTTTCTTTTAATAAATATAATTTCGCCAAATGTAATAAGCTTTTCGTCCACCCGAACCTCCTCTACTTTTTTGGTTAGGTGCCTTTTCAAAGTAGCTTTTCCAAGGGAATGCGGCTTACATTCCAAGGGAGTAGATACCTTTTTGAGCTTGAAGCGTCGGACATATTTAGCGTAACTCATAGTGAGTTTGTGCTAAAACACTGTTCTTGCAGCCCGGATGTCTCTACTTTTGCTGGAAGAATAACCGCTGCTTTTTTCTTAGCGCATCACTCCAACATAGAGTTTGATGTACGCAAATTGCATATAGTGTGTTTAGTAATGGCGTGATCGAACATTTTGCTTTAGCGATTTTTCGCCATTGTCGTGATTGTCTATTTCTTTATTTATTTCAAATTATCGGTACAGCCTGAAGCTCTTCGGAAATTATAATGTCGGTTCTTTCACAGGGAAGAAAATAATTTGACCACGCTGGAGTGCGGTAAACGAAAACGATTGTTTGGTTTTGAATCAGCAACATTGTTGCTCATGTTAAATCAGTGAATGATTTCGTAACATCTGAACATTGATTCCGCTCTGAGAGGTCTCCAGAGAGCATACTGAAGAGTTTACATCGGTCCTTTTGAACTCCACTCCGCCATGTGCTCTTCTGTGAGCTGTAATCTTTTCGGCTGAAAGCGAGCAAGGTGTTGTAATTTTTACAAGATGGATACGACAACAATAGGTATTGTTTGAAAAGGATTTTGGTTTTGCCAATCGCAAGTT
>CBXJ02000249.1:0-11600 GCA_000612645.2 Trichuris muris | reverse complement strand
CTGAACCGCGTTCTCTCATAACTACTCTCATCCATCCGGTGGCAGGGAGAAAGTGTCAGATTACTTATAGATCTGCTAACGTACAACAACCAACGGGACAAAATCCGTGAAAAAGACTCATATATTATATATATATATATATATATATATATATATATATATATATATATATATATATATATATATATAGTTTTTTCAAAGATAGATCCAGTAACGGGGTTCAGCAATTTGATGGAAAAAAGTCACGGATTATTTCTTCCCGTTGAGATAATCATTTTCATGAACTGATGGTAACGCTTTTATTTCATGAAAATGAATAGGAAAAGCACGGCGTAGCTTTCGAGCCCAATCTTGGCTCGTCATCAGCGCAGGTATTTCGTTGGCCGCCTACCAGGTCTGGTCTTACGGAGAAGCTCCTCCACCCAGCCAAACGTCGGTGGGAGCCCGTCGGATCAAACTTGATCCGTCAGGGCAGTTTCCCTCCGAGTTCGGCCAGGCGTCGGAGCAACTACCTTGTCGACCGTCCCCGGTTGGCAACTCAACGTACAGTAAAGTTGGAGTAGTGGCATTGTCCGGTGGTGATGGATAACGGGTCATCGGGCACGTGTCCGTTGGTTCCTCTCTTGGCGAAAGTGGGTTGCGTCCGATGGTCGTAAGGCTCGGTGGTTTCTCTTGGCGAAAATAGGTCGTGTCCAAAGTTGAAAGGGCTCGGTCCGGTAAAGAATGCCATGGATAGCTCGGTCCGGTAAAGAATACTAAGATCTATTTTTGAAAAAACAGGATAACGTGCACACGGAGCACTTGACGCGAACATGGATCCATGGACAAAGATACGGAAAGGTTGTCCCGTCTTATCCATGGCATTCTTTACCGGACCGACCCCTTTCAACTTTGGACACGACCTATTTTCGCCAAGAGAAACCACCGAGCCTTACGACCATCGGACGCAACCCACTTTCGCCAAGAGAGGAACCAACGGACACGTGCCCGATGACCCGTTATCCACCACCACCGGACAATGCCACTACTCCAACTTTACTGCACGTTGAGTTGCCAACCGGGGACGGTCGACAAGGTAGTTGCTCCGACGCCTGGCCGAACTCGGAGGGAAACTGCCCTGACGGATCAAGTTTGATCCGACGGGCTCCCACCGACGTTTGGCTGGGTGGAGGAGCTTCTCCGTAAGACCAGACCTGGTAGGCGGCCAACGAAATACCTGCGCTGATGACGAGCCAAGATTGGGCTCGAAAGCTACGCCGTGCTTTTCCTTTTCATTTTCATGAAATAAAAGCGTTACCATCAGTTCATGAAAATGATTATCTCAACGGGAAGAAATAATCCGTGACTTTTTCCACCATATATATATATATATATATATACGTGACCACGCTGTTCTGCTCCAGATATTAATATGTTGGCGACAAACATCCTGTTTGTCGCCCTGCACGGCGCACGAGTAACATCAATTATCCTCAGGAGATTAACTACAATAATTGGTGTTATTTACCTACAGACACTGTGTCAATGAAATCTTGCTTGATTACATTAACGCCATCTACACAGACGGGGTTGAGGTCGAGAAGCGCCAGTTGCGTAGCCAATCAGCACTACCTTTAACCATCCGACTGCAATCAATCATCAGGCTGGAGCTGAGATCAAATGCAACTAATCATATCATGGGGGCTGAGATGGACTACTGCATATGATTATTTAAATATATAGGGCATTAAAGCGAAATGATTGTTTCAAATGAGCGGTGGGTGTACTCAGTTCAAGTTCAAGTCTCATAACACCGTGTATGTGAGCCTTTATTCAAGAGAAAGCAATGGGAATGCAGCATTTCTCAGGACACCAAAAGCACATTCTCTTTCCAAGACGACATGCAGAGCTCGCCATGTCATGTTTTTATCCATAATATTTCTATTCAATCCAAGTTGAATTAAGTTATTATCATAATGATAACTGGTCACTATTTGCCGAAATCTGGTCGATGAATAGTCGTTCGTAGTTTCGAGATCTACACCTTATGTAATCAGCACAAACTCAGTAAGCGCGCATCTAATGAGTTTCACTTCGCGGCGTTAGCAGAAATAACTACTGAAGGAGTTACCCGAGAATTGAACCCTGAGCCTCACACGCCCAAAGCCAGAATCATACCGCTAGGCCACTAGCCATTTTCTCTAGGCAGTTGCAAAAGCTGGAGTCAGAATATGTTAAGCAAGCCTATCTGATAGTCTGACTATCAGACAGACATGCTGAAGACGGGAGGAAGACAGTCCCGAAAGCCCAGTGTGTTTTTCCTTCATATTTAACGAGATTGAGTCCGTGTTTTGGAATAAACAAATGAGATCGCATTCCGTGCTTGGAAAACCTACTTTAATACGACGTTTGTGGCATTTTGCGTCGTTGCAGTACCAGTAGGATATGGATACTGCAAAGTGCTGCTAAGCGAATGTTTTGCGCCATACGGTGTAATTACCACTGTAAAGATAAGCTCATTCTAATCGAACAAAATGAAAGTTTTAAAAATAGGATTGCTAAACATGGGATATGAACTCATTTGTTTATTCCAAACAACGGCTTCAATCAGGTTAAATCACAAGTAAACAACCACACGGAGCTTTCGGGACTGACCTTCTCCCGTCTTCAGCGTGTCCCTTTGTCGTGTCTCCAAGTGTAAATACTAGAAATACACCTTCTAAGAATCCAGCTTTTCAATTTCCGCTAAACAACTGACAGATTGATAAGGAATTGAACAGTAAGAAATTGCTGGACTAATGCAACACTGAAGACTTTCACGTGGTTTCCACTGCAATGCGCTCCTATGTAAAACGGAGAAGTCCTGATAGTAGAGGTGACAAAACGAGAAGAAGTTCCCGTGCCGGGAATCGAACCCGGGCCGTGTGGGTGAAAGCCACAAATCCTAACCACTAGACCACACGGGATTAATTCACTAAACATTCGCATAATACTTATTGAATACCTGGATAGCAAAAAAATTTCGTAAGCATCCCCTTGATTACAAGGACAGTAAGTCGGTCGTAAGTACTCACGCCTAATTCGAACAACCACTTACATTGAGAATGCAGAATTAGTAGCGGAAATGGGTTATGCTATTACGAAAAGGTACGCGACCATTGAAACGCATACTTAGCACCTATAGGTTCTACGATTTTCCTCACCGGGACGCGATCTAATCAAGCTTA
This sequence comes from Trichuris muris, assembly GCA_000612645.2. Taxonomy (NCBI): domain Eukaryota; kingdom Metazoa; phylum Nematoda; class Enoplea; order Trichinellida; family Trichuridae; genus Trichuris; species Trichuris muris. The sequence continues at coordinate 8,394 of CBXJ02000249.1, read as the reverse complement.
GATAGTTCAGTAGGGAGAGCGTTAGACTGAAGATCTAAATGTCGCTGGTTCGATCGCGGCTTGCGGCAAGTAGGAGCTGAATTTACTCCTTGAATGACTGTTCAAAAATTATCTTCCACGTCACGCTATACCTTTTCAATAGGAACCGCGTTTTCCTTTCGCTGACGATGCGACTAGATCGTCCTGAAAGCTCAAAAAACATTTTCGCCCGTTTTTTAATTGCTTTTGGTAATTAAGCTATCATTCATCAACAATGGTTACTGTTTGTTTGAAGCAATTGCATGTACATGCAACGCAACAGCAGCACACAACCCAGTCAAATAATATCATCAATAGAACGAAGCATCAAACTATCCTTCTTGTGAGAGGGTTTATTTTTCAGCAGCCTGTTTAAAACACCATATTGTACAAGTTGGCGAGGTGAAAACAAAACACCTACTTGTTTTGGACACCTAGCCGTCTTTGTTAGATGTTCAGCTCTTTTCTGATATTTACGGAATAATGGAAGCGTGAATTTCCATTTGCATATTTTAGATTAAAATGTCGTTGCGTAGACCGGGAGTTGAACCCGGATCGATTGCTTGGAAGGCAACCATGGTAACCGCTACACCATTTACGCGATCGTACGTCAACGACTACTGCCCAGAGTGGTGTAAACACGCTAATTGTTCAGACCTAGTCCTTTACTTCACGGTTTTTGTCATTGACTACATCCCACCGGAAACTGTTACTATGGCTTCCCTAAATTTCCCATTCAACCATTCCGTTTATCCAATATTCTCTCTGTCCACCTCTTTACATTCTGCTTCACGACGATTTTTACATAAGAGATTTTGCTCTAAGCAGCGTTAACCTATTTGCCGTTTGGCTGCATGACTTACGGTTCGTTGGACTCTGATCGTCCGCATTCTGAAGGACATATTAACAAACGTCAATGGCGCCATTCAGATGTGTTCTGCACCTTTCGCTACTGACATGACCATGATAAGCAAGTACAACACTTGCTTCCAATGGCTATATTTTTCTTCTTGGCATGCAAGTTGTTACCTAAATTTTAAAAGATAATTTAAGAAGGTGCTAGGATGAACAATATTATAGTTTAACATAGTCTATTTTAACGCAGTTTTGTCGAATTCTAAAGACGACTAATTCGCTCTATTAATAATCGTGTTCTCCTGCTCTAAAGCAGGGTTAGTGGTCTAGTGGTATGATTCTCGCTTTGGGTGCGAGAGGTCCGGGGTTCAATTCCCCGCTAACCCCATGTTTTCTAGGATCACCTAGCAGTATTTAGAGGACCGCGTACCGACCAAGCAAAGGACCATTGTTCTAAGCAATGTTGTTTTCCCAACGTAACAGTTCGCCTTTCAAACCTGTTCATGGTGTGATGCTTTACCACTTGAAACACCCAAAACCTCGCGATCTACCCTTTATCCGACATTTTCCTCACAAGGAGGCCCTACATTTGTGGAGAGCAGCAATGAAACCATAACGTCCACAAATCCACAAATCGATAGATAAAGACAACCTTGATTATCGGAATTATTTGATTATCAGAATCACCCCATGCAACAATTAGTTCCGACAATCGAGGTTCTACGGTACTCCATCAAGATTTCAGCAATGGATGGAGAAAGGCTACTTCCCATATGGGCGCCGTTCTTTTGTAAGAAAAGGTTCCTTTGTTGTTCTGTAAGAAAAGTTCATTGCAGTCTTTACAAATCCAATTTTTTAAGATTGCGATGAACTCCGAAAGCTCGGAATAGTGGAAAAATATCTTCTAATAAATGAACAGGATTGCACAGTGAAAATCAATAAACGCGAACATCACATCGATTAACTAACACTTTCCAACATGGTTTACATTCTTAAAGAGAGACGGTTATGTGGTCTGTTAAAAGCAACGGACATTACTTCAAGCAGAATGTATCACGGATTTCCCCCGTTAAGTAGAAGCCTTTTATTACCAGAAAAGGCACATAAAGCATAGCTTTCGGCTACCACTCTTGTAGCCGTCTTCAGTGCAGTAAAAATAAAAATAAAACATGTCTACTGTCCAGCCAGTCACGGTTCAGCAAGCTCCTCTGCTAGACCGTCCGGGTTGGCGACATCAACTATCAGGTACTACCCTTGTACCCGTCAAGCTTCTGTCGCCCACCCAGTCAGCCCTGCAGAGAGCGAGCATCCCCACCGACCGACCAGGACAGTGACGCAACACAAAATTTGTAAAAAAAGGAAAAATTTGCTAACGGACATTACTATTATTTCTAAAGAAACTTCCGGCGGCCTTTCCGATCTACTTGCTTCTGCCATACGAACACCGTCTCGAGAGAAACACTTATTCTCTGCACTCCATCATTGCAACTCTAAAACCAACAATCGCCCACGCGGGGAGTCAAACCATGGACATTTTGGTTAAAGTCTAACGCTCTGAGCTACATGGGAATGTCTTTCCATCTGTGTACGTAAGCACGCGCAAAACAACTAAAGCTTACTCTCACTAGTTAAATATGCACTAGCACCAAGCGTTTTAACAGGATGCTGTTCGTAAACATTCTTAATGTATTGGAAAAATGTACGGAAGTGAGGAAATAAAATAAATCCCACGAACATTAGATGCTTTCTTACACAGAATGTGGTTAAACTTTTTCGCCTGCTTCAGCAAGTCAACGTAATCGGCCCCTACATACTAACGAGTACCGTCGCCACCGAAAATTCTCGCCCTCCATTTAAATTAGAATATGAAACATTTGGGCCAAAACATCATCAAACTAGCGCAACGAGGTAAAAGAACACCGAATCATTCAACATTAATAGAAATCCAGCTCATTGTAGAAAAAGCTTTACAAGGGACGCGTAATGGAAAATAGTTTGTAAGTTGACTGCACCTATTCAACATTGCCATCATTAGCCCAATCATATACTTCCTCTTTCGCTGTTTCACTCTCTTGAAAAGCACAAGTAACGTGCCAGATTAATACAATATCATTCTATCAAACGCGAGCTATTGTTTACTAAACTCACGAATTGAAACAACAGGCGCTTCCCAGAAGCCAAATATGCGAATTAAGCAAAGGAAACCAAGGGCGAAATATGAATATTAAGGAAGGGATTAGCGGGGAATTAAACCCCGGATCTCTCGCACCCAAAGCGAGAACCATACCACTAGACCACTAAACCATATGTTCACACCAAACGACATTAAAGTAAACATAGGGTTTCTGAACACGGGGTAGGATCTCATGTCTTGATTGATAAAACACGTCTGGGTAACCCGCGACTAACTAACTTCTATTGACGGAGCTTTCGAAAACGACTCATGTTTTCGTCATCAGCGTCATACGACATTTGGGTAAAGAAATTGTACATTTGAAAATCACGACGTATCTGTGTTATTCACGAATTAAGGAAAACCCAGGGCATTAATGAGAAAATTTGCCGTGTCTTTTTCCTGCTGGACGCTTACGATACATATTATGTTCAGTTTTTATTCGAACAAAACGAATAATTTTTACGTGTCCTTCGAAGCTGTCCAGCTCCGTCTTCAACGAATGACACGTTCAAAGCGGAACTACACAGCTCTGAGAAATACGCCAAAATTATTCGCCCTGTTCGAATAAGGAGTGAACAATACATGTAGCGTAAACATCAAGAAGAAGGTTAGAATACCATGTATTCGCGTCTTTACCCTGCATGTGATTATTCAAGGATGGACACGGACACGTCCGACTGAAAAAACACTACATATCTCTAATGTACAAGCGTAGTCAATAACTCCCTAAGACATACATTTAATTAGACACCGTTGTGATCCCAATTTTACAGATTTCCTACAATGAGGGAAAACCCGTTAAAATGCGCTTACAAAACACCATCTCATGATCAAGTCAAACGCGAACATTTCACCGTACCTCAATCACAGATTAGTCCCGCAGCGTGTGTGAGCTCGTCCTTGAGAGAGAGAGAGAGAGACAGAAAGAGAGAGAGAGAGAGAGAGAAAATCTCCATCCTTCACAACTCATGGACATACATTATACAGGGGGCAGTAAGTCCGCGTTCTATGCGGTATGCAGTTTAAAGCTTTTCACGCATAATTAGATTCCCCGTGAAAAAACACGGAACTACCTGTATCTCCATCCGAATAGCTTCATGATTTTCGCATTCTTTACTAATATCAACGTACATACAAAAATAGCTTCACCTGCAGGTTAGTACAAAAGAATGCGAACAAACGCATACAGTCACCTAGTTAGCAGTAAAACTTTTCTAACATAACTCGCTTTGCGAGAAAACGAAATCAAGTTGTGCAGAACATGTAAAACGTAGGAAAAGAGTACATTTTGGAATGAACGTCGGAATGGCTCGCCATGTAACGGCAAAGTGGATACAATCACATGAAACTCTTTCCTCGTTATTGCATTGGTCTATTCCAACACACAGGAAAAATGAATGAACAATTGACGCGCTAAGTTATTGAATGGTAGCTTACGCGTAAGAATAAATAAAAAATTTTACCCCGCTCATACTCAAGGTTCTTTATAATCTCACTGGATTTCCTCGCTCCGATCGACTGACGCCACGCAAAAGGCAGAAAGCGAAATCTGGTTACGGTAAAACCCGGCATCGCACAAACAAAAGGCCTTTGCAACATCTGTAAATGGTTGAAAACATTATCAAACACCTGTAAATGGTAATAAGAGCGAAATCGCCTTATTGTGTGAGATGACGCAGAAACGAACGACGACTGCACGCGCAAAAATAGCAAGGACGTCTTATTCAGCAGCAGTGCACATGTCAGTGCAAATAGTGAAGCCAGTTATTCCCATGCAGAAACAACGTTTAATCATATCTGAGAATAAACCAGGCCCACAGTACTACTACTTTTGACATTAAAAATTAAGTTTTTTATTATTGAACCGTTTGAAAGGAATCGCATCAGCAGTGACCCTTAGCTCACCATCCTTTGTCCGAACACAGGCAACAGTCGGTCAGTAAAATGAAAATACTCTTTCTTTACAGCGACCTCACTGCAAAGACGTTGTAGCGGCAACGAATTCAGTGAACCAATGGGTTTACCGTGCAGTTCTACCCCCAGAACACCTGTCGCGTATGAAACTACATGCAGAGCAATAATCCAGCAGCCATTGGTCAACGAATGCTGCAAGTATTCTTCGCTTAATAAGTACTGATAATCCCATACGTGACAGACAGCAATGTTACAAGAGAAAAAAGAAGACAGCATTGCGAAAACGTACAGATCACTAAACCAAAACCGCCCTACAACAAAGTTTAGCAATAAGTCGGTTTATGCTATCTTTGTCACGATCAAGGAGATGCATGCACAACATCAGCAACAAACCATGGACAAGGAAATCAATGGATTCTTATATTAAAATCACAGCACTTAATTTATACCCAATGCCTACACCACTTTGGTTAAGATATTTATGCTCCCATCGTACAAAATTCATTACAGTTTACTAACTTACCAGCTGTACGTCAGAAGGTGTTGCAGATCTAATCAATAATGCAACTACGCTATTTTGGCAGTTCCGTAACACACTCTGATTGGCGCAACAGAATTTTGTATTCGTTGAGAACAGCATATCAACGATAATGCACGACTACACATTCTGTCCCGGCTACGGGTCTTTCTCCAGTGGTTTTGAAAAACGAAAACACTTTATACTGACGCCGCCCACGCAGGGGGTCGAACCCTGGACATTTAGGTTAAAAGCCTAACGCTCTACCGACTGAGCTACATGGGCATTTCACAAAACCTCTCACGGAAAGTGTACAAAAACAACTACTACTTAGTATCCAATGGCTACTCACTCCATGGGAACAGTCTGGCGATAACAATATCCGACTTTCCCTTTCAGCACTTCTCTCAACATGGGCTAGACATTCATACATTCCGCTGTAAATACGCTTCAGCCATTTAACGATATTTACCAAGTAAACGACACCAGAGGGAGAAAATATCCAATGCTTAAACTGTACATTAAGCCGTTAATGCAATTTAACATCCATAATCAATCAGATGTAATAAAATGCCGAAATCTTCTTACCTCAACTCCTCGTTGCCATTTAATACCTTAAAACGTTTGTCATAATCCTCTTGAATCACTTGAAGCCACTGAAATTGTTCCGTACGTACGACCTGGTTGAAACCAACTACATCATTTGCAAAACATAATGCCACAACTATTAGAAGCTGACTGCGAGATTTCTCAAAAACGCTGCTAACAAGTTTGCGAGCACCGTCTCATCGGAACTGCCGTCCTACTTTTAGTTAGGTGATAATGACGCAATAGCATATGCGAACAGCCTTTATAATCGACTTTTAGGAAAACGTCGTAAAACTACTTCTAAAGCGGCAAGTTCAACAACAGTTACTAACTGCAATAATTGGAACCATTTATTAACCGAACCAAAGAACAACTGACAAGAACTTCAATAGGCTTAAACTGAGACGAAGTTCTCCGGCTCAGATGCATGGGAGGATCACATCTACTTTGTGATTTAAGCAAATGAGAAAATACAATCGGTGTACACTAACCGAAAATATGCTTCGCGAATGAAAAGGTTGCCAGACAAACCTTTCCCAAACGAATATTAATTGGAAGCAAATTTATAGAACAGCTTAACTGCTACGCTGCTCTTAGACTATACTTCTCATTACCTCAATCCCTGCATAAAGAAATGCTTTATGTTCATTGCAGTTGTCCCGTCATAATACACAACTGTCTTGTACTGATTCCTTTGGGACAAATAGACAATGATTGCATAAAATGTGCCTCTATTAATGGAATTTCATAATTTTCGCAAGTGAAAACGCACACATGAACGCGTAGTCTGTTCGATAGCTCTTCTGAAAAAATGGAAGAACAGATGTAACATAAAAGAGTTTTACAGCGCACTTTTTTCCATTTCAGCAGTTTCCGGTAATACGCTGCTTCGACATATATGAGACATAATCTCACTTGATATAAAAATTGCTTCCTTACAATCAGAAATTTGTCGCGCACGGCTAAACTGTAAATGAATGAGGACGATAACACTTCATCACCATGATTTATAATTGGCTGATTTAAGTTTTCAGCTTCCGAAGAGCCAAGCGACCGCATTATGTGAACAAATTTGACTTCGATATTCCAACCCCGTAATCCATGACAAACACCAAGTGAGTACAAACAGAAAGCAATAAAGTCCAACTAGAAGCTCTGCGCTTAATACATAATCATTGACCAACGCTTCAGTGCAAACTGTAAGATATACAAACGGAAGGTGGTCTAGTGGTATGATTCTCCCTTAGGGTGCGAGAGGTCTGGGTTTAATCCCACGCGAACCCTGTATCACTACGTTTAATGCTCAATGAATACTCTATTTTTCCAAAAACAACTGCCAACTTACAATTTGTTATGAGCCACAATGATCGATGACTGTACTGCATTCTCGGTAATGACGGCTGCCAGAACGAATATTTCAGGTATAACAGGCAATGTTCTTCTCCTCCTTCGTCTTCTTCATAACTGCGCACTTTGCGAAATCGCACTCACAACTTCACCGTCTCCCTGAAGGTTTTACAACGTAAAATAAATTGAAAAGCACACAGCCGAAACCTGTAATGAAGTTACCACTTAAAGAAAACGTGGTCGTTCAATTGTCTTTTGTTACCGTGCACTTCGAGTTTCGCAAGTTGATTTACGGTGAAAGATTTCGTGGCACGACTTGTTCCATGCTTACGGTATTCAACTCGAATACACGAGAAAGCAATGGAACGGTACGATGATTTCGAGTCCTGATGTGGATGAAATTTCCGATCACTTGCAACAAGAACCGCAAATCGTGTTTCGAAATGCAGAGTCAATGTATCGTTACAGGATTTTCGTATACTGATTTTCAGGTATTAACAAGCGGATATGTAGAATGTAATGCTTGTACATTATTTAACCTGCACTTGTTTCCTCTACTGCATGTCATGTTTATTGATTGTATGAAATAAGAGAAAAACGGTTTCACACTGCATATGCGTAACACGCGCATTCAGTCCTTATGCTCGTTTTCACGTTCACCTCAGCTACGCACTGCTGCTGATTGCCTTCGTCATAGAATTGCTCCTCGTCGACATTGCGTCAGTACCGTATGGCCTGTGCTCCCGTTGCTAGATTGTGACTCGATGTTTATTATATCGTATCCATTGACCATGAGTGCGGCTGCTTAGCGTAGGCAGCTTCTCGCGTTGTAGCGTAACTTCGTTCTCATCCAGGATTATTAGTGACCATCTAAGCACTCCACGAGAGCTCTAGTTATCATTTTCAATGGTAGTTTTAGACATTCCCGGAAAATCTTCGGTCGATGAGCTTAATGATTTTCTTGACGGGTTGAAAGACG
>CBXJ02000248.1:0-13671 GCA_000612645.2 Trichuris muris | reverse complement strand
CAGGCAGTGAATGACTGTACATGGCTGGAAGGCAGTAATGCTTCGTCATCAGATACGCCACCGAACCCTTGGATGTTTCAACCTAGCACAGTTGTGAGCATGGAAAAATTTGATGGAGATCCAAAAGAATGGCCTACATTCATTGCCACTTTCAGAGCGCTTGTCCACGACGTCCTACCATCAGATGCGCAGCGCCTAGCGGTTTTGGGACAGTTGTTATCTCCTAAGCTGCGAAGCGGTTTCGCAGGCTTGTTAGCTGATCCTAATATGTACTATGAGCTGTTGCAGCGTCTCCGTCGTATTTATGGAGATCCGCATGCATTTGCAAAGGCAAGTTTGACTGAAATCATGAATCTGACACCATTGAAGTCAGACCGAGCATCAGATCTGGAAGACTTTTTCACCGCGTAAGTGCCGCGGTTAGCACAATTAAATTGTCTCAGTTGCATCACGATTTAAACTCACCCGGTTTGTTAGAGCATGTCGCGGCAAAGCTAACGCGACGCTTGTATGAGCAATGGGTTGTTTATTCTACTCAGTTAACGACAGCACCGAATTTCGAGATTTGGATTGCATGGTTAGAAAACGTCTTGCGAATGAAACTGCTCACATCCTCACGGCAGAACTCATTTCGATCATCGAATACGCCTACGGAACGTCGACTGTCTTTGGCGGCAAGAAACATTGCGATTTCGTCTGGAGGTCTGCGCGCCATATGCGGAGATAGCCGTCATCATCCCGCTAGATGTCCCGTCTTTGGTTTTTTGTCGATTGAAGAACGAGCAATTCAGGTTCGTCGTAAAGGACTATGCATCAGGTGCTTGGAACAAGGACATCGCAAGGCAAGTTGCCCTTCGAATGCTGTTTGCCAGGAAGGAGGCTGCACCTCAGCTCATCATCGATGGTTGCATGGGGCCCCTCGAGTTGCACTACCCTCGCGATCGACAACAAAAACGACCGAACAAGTGAACCCTGTGCCGGGTGTCAACATTGGAACGGCGGCCATTCGTAACTACCAGCAAGACATTGTCTGCGCTGTCGCTCCGGTACAGCTGCGATGCAATGGACGTGTAGTCGACAGTTTCGCATTGTTAGACAGCGGTTCAGAAGTAACTCTGATGGACAGCAGTGTCGCTGAGCGACTACAGGCAACCGGCAGTAAACGGCAACTCCGAATTCGCACCGTGAATGGCGAGCAAGTCGTCCAAGTTCGGGAACAGACTTGTGAGTTGTCGTCAAGGGATGGAATGTTTAACTTCTGCTTGGATAGAGCTGTAGCTGTTCCTCGTTTGGATGTGGGTGCTAGGGTGCTTCATCTCCCAGCAGTCAAGGCAGAGTGGTAGCATCTGAAGGATCTCCCCTTTCCTTCCGTCACTTCGGGTCGCGTTGAGGTTCTGATAGGCATGGATGTCCCGTTGGCACATCGTCATTACGACATGAGGTGTGATAGCCGGCAACGAAATGGTCCACTTGGCCTATTAACACCATTTGGTTGGGCGATCGTGGGACAGATTCCGAATGCTTCATTTTGCACAGCTCTGCCTAATCAAAGCACCTGGATCCGCCGACATGCATGCATTCGACATGCTGAACCTTTGAAAATTCTCCTGGAACAATTTCTGAACGCCGACCCGCTAACGGTTAAAGCAACTAATGCCAAAGTGACCGCTGAAGAACGTGTCGCTTTGAAAACTATGGAAGACGGCCTTCGATTCAATGGGACCAGGTACGAAATTGGTTTGTTGTAAAAATCCGCGGACATTTTCCTACCAAATAACCATGAAGCAGCTTGAAACGGTTTTTTGCGACAGAACGACGACTTTTGCTGATACCGCCAATGAAAGCCTTCTACAGCTGTACAGTTCAGCAATACATTGAGGAAGGGCACGCGAGAAAACTGACGCTTAGCGAATTGAATGGACCGCCTGGACGAACATGGTACCTACCCCACCATGCGGTCGAACATCCGCGGAAGCCCGGGCATTATCGCATTGTTTTTGATGCGTCCGCACGATGTGCCGGGCTATCACTGAATGACTGCCTTTTAAAGGGCCCAGACTATTTAGCGAACTTGGTCGGTGTGGTTTTAAGGTTCAGGCAAAACCCTGTTCCCGTGTCGGCTGATATACAGCGGATGTATCACCAAGTCTTGGTATCGCCAAAGGATCGATCTGCTCTCTGATTTCTGTGGCGAGAGCCGGGAACTCGTGGTCCACCAGAAACTTATGAAATGTTGGTCCATGTCTTTGGGGCAACTTCGTCACCAAGCGTTTGCATGTTTGCCATCCAACGAGCCGCTATGGATCGCAACTCTGTGTGGCCTGGACTAGCCGACAGAATTATATCAAACATGTACGTTGATAATTGGTTGGACTCGTTTGAAACCGATTCAGAAGCAATACACGTGAGCTCTATGATGAAAGGCATTCTAGCAAGTGCTGGCTTCAATCTGAGAAAGTGGGCCTCCACATCGAGAGTTTTACTCGACGAAGTCGCCGCGGAATGTCCTGAAAGTGGGCAAGTGCGAATATTCCAGGGACGACTACCGATGGAGACTGCGTTAGGCATGAAGTGGGATTGTGAGACGGATTGCTTTCGATTTGACTTTCCGAAAAAGCGCACATGGAAGCCAACGAAACGCAAAATCTGTCTGTCGGCACAACTGTTCGATTCATTGTCCCCGCTGTCAATAAGTGGCCGCGTCATCCTGCAAGACCTATGGCGAACCGGCTACGACTGGGATGATGTCCCAAACGAGCATTTCGTCGTCCGCTGGCAACGTTGGGCCGAAGATTTGCGCAACGTGGAGACAATTCATTTTCCTCGTTGCTTGGCTACTAGCGGAAGAATATCATCAGTTCATTTATTCTCAGACGCTTCTGATCAAGCTTACAGAGCGGTTGGATATGTCCGATGTGTCGACGAAAGTGGTCAAGTATACGTCACGCTAGCAATAGCGAAAGCGCGTGTAGCCCCGTTAAAGCGCCTAAGTACACCACGATTGGAATTGTCAGCAGCCGTTATAGCAGCGCGATTAGCGCGAGTTTTGACCACCGAACTGAAATTATTGCCTGGCAAAGTTACATTCTGGACAGATTCCAGTGCCGTTTTGTGCTGGATCAGAGCGACATGTAAAAGGTTCAGTGCATTTGTAGAAAACAGAACCACCGATATATTGACGGTTTTGACGCCAGCCAATGGCACCACGTTCCAGGAGAAGAAAATCCTGCCGATGACCTTACCCGCGGGCTCAGCGTCGCGTCGTTAGCCGCAGGTAACCGATGGATAAACGGGCCCTCGTTCCTCCATTTAGAATCTCACTGCTGGCCAAAGGAAGAAAGGCGAGTGTCTCCAGCCAACGACGTTCTGGAGGTGGTAGTGATTGCACGAGCAGTGGCGGAAGTTCCCGAAAACGTTGTTCTCAATTTGATAAGTTGCTGCTCCAATTACGACCGGTTGTTGCGAATCATGATGAACGTGGAGATGTTTATAAGGCGGTGCCGGAAGCAGATTACGTCGGAAGATATTTCCGCCGCCCGACAGCACTTGGGCATGGACACATTGCATTCGTGCAGTGCAAGGAATGTGCTTTGGTAACGAACAGCGCCACTTACACAACTGCGGCAAAGTTTTAGTTTCGTCACGATTATTCCGTTTGAAACCGTTCCTCAATTCTGATGGTCTCATCCGGGTGGGCGGCCGGTTGGACCAAGCAAGTCTTAGTTTCGACGCACGCCACCCGCCGATTTTGCCGTCGAAGCATGCACTAACGATTTTGTTTATTCGCCGAACTCACGAACGACATTTCCACGCAGGAGTAGAAACCACGTTGTCGCTCACGCGTGGCATCGTTTGGATACTAAACGGCCGACAAGCCGTCCGGCAAGTCATAAACCGATGCGTGATTTGCCGAAGATACCGAAGCCGAGCACTGGGAATACCCATGGCGCCCTTGTTGGAATGCCGGGCGAATCGATCTGCGGTTCCGTTTGCACACGTGGGTCTAGATTGTTTTGGTCCTATCCTTGCATCCGTTAGAAGCTCGCAGTAGAAGCGATGGGTAACTATTTTTACGTGCCTCGCTAGTCGAGCCGTTCATTTCGAGGTATGTCACTCATTAGATGTGAACTCATTCCTTAACGCGTTCCGTCGTTTCACGTCGCGTCGTGGAACTCTGACCGAGTGCTACTCGGACAATGGAAAGAACTTTATCGCAGGGCATCGCGCGCTAATCGATGGCAGCCTCCGTTTAGACGCGACTCCCATAACGAGCCACATGACTGCTAACCGGATCAAATGGAATTTTAACCCACCAGCAGCCCCACATTTTGGTGGCTCGTGGGAGTGCCTCATCCGTTCTGCCAAACTGGCGTTGCGAACAACGCTACACGGGCAGCGTATAAAAGTCTTGCAGACCGTGGGGAGTTGAGATAGAGAACATGATGAACAGCAGACCGCTGACTCATGTCAGGGACCAGCCCGGAGATGGCGAGGCCCTAACGCCAAACAACTTTCTTCTAGGACGACCGCATAGCAACGTGCCTGTGGATTTGATCACGCGACAGGATTTGAATTCTCGAAAGCAGGGGCGCGTAGCGCAAGCATTACTCGACCGCTTCTGGTGAAAATGGATGCGGAAATATGTTCCAACGTTAATTTGTGGGCCGAAAGAAAGTACGTCCACCGGTTTTTTAAAAACGAACGACGTGGTTTTAATAGTCGGCCGAGACACACCGCGCGGTCAGTGGCCACTCGGGCGAGTTACAAGGGTTTATCCCGGGCCTGACGGTGTGGTCCGCGTAGCAGATGTACGCACCGCACAGGGAACGAAAAGAAGACCCGTCGCCAAGCTACTGGCATTGCTTCCCAGTCCTCCATTATGTCGGACGGATGGGGGGATGTTGCGGGTAATTTGCGCGCAGGCGCATTGAACCTGCGAACAGCGTCAGTGGATACGATTAAGTGGTTCTGAAGAGAGAGGTCGTGTGCTAGAGCCTTGGTGGCCACGAACCGAGCGATTGCGATATACGTTTTCTCCCTTTTTCTCTTTTTTCTTCTTTTTCTTGACAGTAAACCTCGTGTTCTTAACGCCCCCCTGTTTTGGCGTTACAGGGCACGATTTCCCTATAGCCCCCTCATTGGCGCCACTGTCGCTCTCGTTGATTGGACGCTATAGCGTTCGTTGATTGCTCGTAGCTCGTAACATGACGTGCGGCATGGCGAGAGAAAATCTGAGATGACGATCACGTATCTGCAGAGAAAATTTTCTCCTGTTTTCGCTGTACTTGGAAACCTGGCATTTCTCCACGAATTTGCACCCAGTATGTGCAGTGTACGATGAACATAATCTATATTTTAATGCCTAGGCTTAGGTAAGGGCAGAAAACGATGCGTATGGTTGTGTTGCTTTCGTAATCTAATAGGGAGATATGATCCTGTTTTTATGGTTTAGGCCAGTGTTTTTCACCGCTCTCCTTGGCACCGCCCCCTTTTTTGAGCTGCAGTCACCTGTTGCTCCCAGGGGAGTGCTACCGCCCCTTGCCACGCCAGCGCCCCCACCCGTCCCCCAAGTGCCCCTTTCGTCTCCACCGCCTCCAATCACGGAAATTTGTACCCGTTGTTGAAACGCACTTTTCCGGAAAAGGATGTTTATTTCCGAAAACACACGAAAAGCGTGCCACGGTAAACATCCTTTCCGGAAAAGCGGCTTTCAACAACGGGTACAAATTTCGGTGATTCTGCGATTCGTCTAAAATTGTCGAGCGCTTTACAAAATTGGCGTATCAACAACTCAAGTGAACTTATCGGAAACCACAAGTAGAATTATTCAATAAGTATTCATCTCAAGTGGAATTATCGCTGTCGTGAAACACGACAGTGAGACGAACGAGACGAAGTAGGGGAAACCACCTTTATTCAAAAAAAGAAAAAAACCAACGAACGATTCGAGAGCAGTCAGAGAACGACACGAACAAGCGAACTGCGCACAGACCGGCTATCGCCCACACCGACCGTACTGCGTTCTCTCTTCGGCAGGTTTCTCGAAGGTCCATTGCGTCTGGACCACCAAAATGGGACGAGGTTTCGTGACAATCGCAAACTGAGCGTTTGCGATATTTCCACTTAAGATGAGCGTCGTATGAACAGGTTTTACTGGCACCATCAGACGAGTTAACGGTTAAATGCTGGCGAAAAGGTTAACGCCAAGAAACGAATGAAAATGTTATCGGCTGACGATGCAAACTGATTCAGTTTGAAGGCGAAGACGTTTCATTTTACTATGGTAAACGGTATGGAGCGATTGCGTTTTGCGCAGCTGTGTGCTTAACTTATATGTGACGAGCTGGCTGCAGTATAGTTCATGAAGCAGGGGGTGTGATCCACCAGCACTGCCGAGGACGACCCAACGGGGAAGTACACCCGTTTGAAAACATCCTCTGCGCCATTGCCGAGCTGCATCCGCTGGTCTAAAAGGGCATAGCAGCACGTGCTCCTTATGCTTGCGTTGCGTAAGTGTTGGTTCGCTTCCACAGCCTGATGGGAGACGGACGCGTTCATGGGCGTAGGAAACATCGTTTTGCGGCTGTCGTGCAAGTGCGCAGAAAGGTAGGCAATTTTCCATTGCTTGTCTGTTTCGCGGTTAAGTCTTTCCTAATTTTCCCTCGAAATCGAACGAATCGACGGTGGCGACACCAACATTGGTTGTCAGTTTTGCGGCTAAGTCTTTTCTGATTTGCTGTGCAAATCACATGAAAACGACTGCAGCGCCCCCTAAATTATAAGGGGGGCTATAAGGAATTTGTATCCTCCTTAGTACTATCATTGAACTGTTGCGCCCTGGAACAGTCATGAAATTACCGAAAATAAAGTGTCTGGACTTTCCGTCGCCGGAAGTGAATTGACCTTGTTTGCTAAATCCGCTTTTAGCCACTATTTACTTTGTGCCTTTCCCCTATTGGCCAATCTGAAGAAAACATGACCTATTAATTGTCGACTCCTAACCACAGAGCTTTGTTGCCATTCCTCCTGCGCTCACGACGGGAAAAGACGCTCCTGAAAGGTACGCCATTAAAAGCTTTATTTTTTGTTACTTTTCGTGAAAAAACGGGTTGACAACATTCCGTAAGTACAGCTGAGTCATGAGAACTAACGCGCCCGTTCATAGGTTGAGCATTTTCAACATAAGGTGAAAGGAAGTCAGAAAGATTCGGATTAGCAGCTAATCTTTAGCACTGTTGCGCTTTGCCACCGCTCCTCGTATTCTTTATCGTTTGTCCACGTTCTGTCACCTCAGCAAGAGAATTCCAGAACAGAACACAGCTACACGGCTTCAATCGTAAGCCGTGTTCTGTTATTCCAGAACGGCTTACGATTGAATATTGAGTAAGTGAAACGCTAAAAAATTTTCCCTTCCTGGGCTATTTCGGGGCTTTTCACCTATCACCCCGACCTATCACAAGTGCGCAACTTGCTCAGCCCCCATTGTTGAGATTGCTTGCTCACCCCTGTTGTGCACAACGCCTGCGCCCGCAAGCACCCCCCAGCGCCGCCGTCCGCAGGGGCTGCAGTAGCATGACATCGTGATTTCCGGGTTACTTCTGCTACTGTTTCCGAGAATGGGAGCTATGACAATGCATCGCTGTTAATCCTAAGCTCTGATCCTTGTAATGAACTGCCATATTTTCCCCTGAAAAATTTGTACCCCGATTCCACCCGCATGCTGCAACTTTGGGTGATAATATTGCAACCTACACTCACGCCATATTTTTCCAAAAGCTACCGTGACTCCATATCCTGCTTATCTTCAGTCTTTACTATAAGCAAGGCTGCGACCAATTCACATCGCGCAAACTTTATTCACAACTAATAATAATACATATGTACAAAAGTCATTGCGGTGGCCAGTATTCCACTATGGCTTCTATTATATTGTAAAACGGGACTACGCCGGGTTGGAGTCTTCGGCGCCACATGAACTCCCATAAGTAGGAGTCCATCATTGACCGGTGTGTGCCGCACCGGGCTTTGTTGCTTCGCTTCAGCTGGGCCCACAATGACTCCACAGCCTGCGTGTTAGCACCCGTCTGCGGGTTAACAAAACCAACAGAGTGGATTACACGCACCATCGTGTAACCGTACTGGGGCAGGCTGTCGTATGCTTGCCATTCGTCGCTCATGATGGTAGAGCCAGAGCCAGGCGTAGCGCCTTATGGCAGAGACGTAGCATTCTGCCTTATGGCAGAGATGAGCGTACCTGACGACCGGTCCGGCACGGGCATCATCAAGCAGTCACCGGTTTGTAGGCACACACCGCCGAAGACCCATTGCTGAGGGTAGGACCGCCCTTGGCTAAACTTTCTCTTCGAGCACACGGTCTCGTCCACTTGAACGGTGAAGACTGGTCCTCCAACAGACACCCGATTCCTCATGAGGGTTTCCGCCACGATTTTCTCATCACCAGGTTCCACTCGACGGTAGCCTTGTGGTTCATGTACAGTTCTCTCTTCAGTTCTTTGATCGAAGACTTTCTCCATGCACTCAGATGTACATGAACCAGATGACGACGAGTGCAGGAGCTTTCGTTCCTGAACAACCGCTACGTTAACTTTGGACGTATGGCTCAACAATTGTTCCTTTTTAGCAATGCTCATGTGGCGAAGGACAACAGTCTCCAGCCAGTAAGGAAACTCCACCGGTGAGCTTGTTTCTTATTGTTATCCTTTCATATTGAATATTGGTTGCTTTTGTTATTCTTATTCTTTCTTATTGAATATTGCGTGTTTTGTAGCTTCACCGCGCGGCATGATGGACACCAGCAACAGACAAGAATTCTTTACTAACGATAAGCACAACAAACAGTACGCACTCGGAACAACGACCACGACCTCGGCAAACGCCTCAGTATATATATAGTGTTCAGGGGGCCAGCATCTTGCGCGCACATGGTACCTGATCCGCACCTTGCGCGCACATGTTCAGAGTCTGCGCCAGATGTGCGCGGCCCCCATCAGTTCGTCCGCACCATTGGTGGGACCACATGCTCCGCGCGAGATGGCCTCGGCTGCCACCATGTGGTCCCCACGTTCGGTCCGCCCACACGCTTTGCGCCAGATGGCCCCGGCTGCCACCATGTGGTCCCCACGTTCGGTCCGCCCACACGCTTTGCGACAGATGGCCCCGGCTGCCACCATGTGGTCCCCACGTTCGGGCCGCCCACACGCTTTGCGCCAGATGTTCACGGCAGCCCTCAGGTGGTCCACACCACTGATCGGACCACATGTTTGTCATTGCTATTCTTTCTTATTGAATATTGGGTGTTTTCTTATGTAATATTGGGGTATTGGGTATTCCTTCTTATTATTCTTATTCTTGTTTTCTTATTGCATCTCTACCGGAAAGATCCCCCTACAAATGCTTCCCCTCATTATTATGGAAATAGCCATTCGTTGAGACAATTCACGTACAAATTACTTTCCACCTTACAGAAAGTGTCAGACAGAGGAAAGAGCTTTTGGAAGAAATTTTGGAAGAAGTGACTCTCAAGCTTCTTGAAAGATAAGTTGTGTTATCTGCTTTTCATACAACTCAGAGGGAACTGGACGTTCCTGAACTAAAATGAAACCGGTGGATCTGCTCAAAGTTATGGAAATTCTGTAGGAAGGTAGTTGGAAAAGCAATTTGGATATAACAGACAGTTATAAGATAGTGATAAACCTAAGTTCCAGAAGCGTGAACTTGGAAGGATAAAGAGTTCTTGCGAAAGGGTTAAAGCCTTCAGAAAATTGAATACCTTGATCTGATTAGCATAGTGGAACATGGGGTTAGCAATGATGAAATGTTGAACTCAGAGTCAATAAGGTCCCTGTTAGCATTCTGCATGACCAACCAGAAGTATCAAGCAGCTGTGAACTTCACAAGTTTTAAAAACCGTGTTAATAAGGACATAAAAATGGATGAGTCCGTTATGATTACTAAAGCAGATAAGGGCTATGTGCTTGTCATCTTAGACGGGATAACGTATAAAAACAAAGAGAAAGACGTTTCGAATACGGTAACTTCCGCAACGAGAAAAAGACCCTTCTGAGGGGGTCAGAAAACATCTCACCATGGTTTTGTCGCGATTTCTTGATGAAAATAAAGAAGCGAAAATTTCTGGAATCATTAAGAGACTTAAGTACACCACGAATTTTTCTTTAAAGGCATTTTTCTGCTTACCGAAAATACACTAATTTGGAGTACCACTTATACCGGTAGTACGAAGCGGTCAAGGTGTGCTTAAAGAACTCTGCAATTCCGGAGCAAAGTTATTGCGACCACTCACTAGATTACGTCCTTCTCACACATTAAACTCTTCCTCATTTGTGAAAGCATTGAGAAGAGTAGAGCTCCAGACTGGTGATATCTTAATAAGCTGCGGCTTCACAGATGTGTTCACAAGTGTTCCCTTGGAACACATTTACAATATCATTTTTGATTTATTGTCCAAAGATGAAAGCTCAAAACAAAGAACATAGCTCAAGCCTTGTAATTTGACAAGGCTAGTGAAATTTTGTTTGAAGGAAGGAAGTTACTTCCGTGCGAGCTGTATTTATTTTTCGAGAAAAAGGTATGGGTAGCGCGCCCTCTCCATTTGTGGCCAATACTTTCATCGAACATTTGGACGATATGGCAGTCCAGGACAATCTATCTGAATTCTGCATAAAGATGCGCAAACGTTATGCAGATGAAATTTTTGTCATCATCAAAAATTTTTGTGGACGCTGCTCTTCTTCAACATTCGAACAATCTTCTTCCTGATAACGATATTTTAGCAATGGAAAGGGCAGAAAATGGAATGTTAGCGTTCCTGGAGGCCTATAACCATCCCTGGTCTCTCATTACAAATGCCACGAGGATAGCTAACGTTTTTTTATCTGCCCTTTCCATTGCTAAAATAATGTTATCAGGAAGAAGATTGTTCCAATGTTGAAGAAGAGCAGCGTGCACAAAAATTTTTGACGATGACAAAAATTTCATCTGCGTAACGTTTGAGCATCTTTATGCAGAATTCAGGTAGATTGTCCTGGACTGCCATATCGTCCAAATGTTCGATGAAAATATTTCCCACATATGGAGACAGCGGGCTACGCATAGGTGCTCCCTTCTTCTCGAAAAATAACTACAGTTCGCACGAAAGTAAGTTCCTTCCTCCAAGCAAAATTTCACTAGCCTTGCAAAATTACAAGGGTTGAGCTTTGTTCTTTGTTGTAAGCTTTCATCCATGGACAATAAATCAAAAATGATATTGTAAATGTGTTCCAAGTGTACACTTGTGAACACATCTGTGAAGTCGCAGCTTATCAAGATGTCACCAGTCTGGAGCTCTACTCTTCTCAATTCCTTCACAAATGAGGAAGAGTTTAATGTGAACCAGTGAGTGGTCGCAATGACTTTGCTAAGAAATTCCAGAGTTCTTTAACCACACCTTACCGCTTGGTACTGCCCGTATAAGTGATACTCCAAATTAGTGTACTTTCGGTAAGCAGAACAATTCCTTTAAAGAAAAATTCGTTCTGTACTTCAGTCTGTTAATGATTCCAGAATGTTTCTCTTCTTTAGTTTCGTCATCAAATCGCGACAATGCCATGATGAGATGTCTCCTGACCATATCGCAGTGGCGTTTTTTTATCGTTGTGTAAGTTACCGTTTTGAAAACATCTTTCGCTTTGTGGTTACACGTTAAACTGTCTAATATGAAAACCACATTGCCCTTATCTGCTTTCGTAGTCATAACGGAATCGTCACTTTTAAGTCCTTCATGGTACGGTTTTCAAAACTTCTGGTGTTCATAGCTGTTTGATACTTCCGGTTGGTAATGCAAAATGCTTTCATGTATCTTATTGTGTCGGAGTTCAACCTTTCGTCATTCTTAATTCCATTTTCCACTCTGCTAATCCGATCCAGATATTCAATTTTTTGAAAGCCTGGGTATGAAATTTAACTCTTTCGCGAGAAGTCTTTTTTCTTCCAAGTTCACGCTTTTGGAACTTAGGTTTATCATTATCTTATCACTGTCTGATATATACAAATTGCTTTCTAACTAACCTTGCTATACAATTTCCATGACTTTGAGCAGGTTAACCGGTTTAATTTTCTTTCACGAACTTCAACTTCCCTCTGAGTTCGACGAAAAGCCGATAACACAGCTTATCTTTCAAGAAGCTCGAGAGTATCTTCTTCCAAGATTTCTTCCAAAAACCTCTTTCCTCTGTCTAATACTTTCTGTAAGGTGAGCCATCCGTTTCCTTCTTTGTCTGATGGCATTCCTTTGTAGGGCGAACCCAGCTCCTCGTCGGATTTTGTCCGTTCTCCAAGCCCACCAGTTTGATGATTTAGGAAGGATGTCCAAATCGCTACAGCTGAACAAGAAATGAAGCTTTTCTGTGTTCCAATGAAGCTGAACTGTAGAAATGTTTAGTTCCCTTGACGATTGAAATGCTTCTGCGCCGTGTGCACTTGTTTTTTTAATTGTTATAATAGATATTCGACGGGTTTCGGATTCATTGTGTTGTGTGACGGCAACTGTTTGTAGGACTGACTGGGCGGGCGACAGAAGCTTGACGGGTACTAGAGCAATACCTGATAGCGGACGTTGCCAGCCCGGATGGTCTAGCACGTGAGCTTAATAAACCGCCGGATTGCTATGCAGTCGACATAGCTTGGGTTTTTGCACAGAGTGCGGGTACATGAGCCGTTCCCGAAAGCTGTACGTCTAGTAATAAACGATCTCTTAAAGCGGAGTATTACCGTGTTGGAATATGTTTCGAAAAACATTTTAATTAGAGATTTTTCTTTAGTAACCGCTGTGAACTCTTTCTGGTTCTGGGCAAGAGTTTGCCAGAGTAGTCACCAAACTCCAAATATTATTCATTGCGTAACCGTCCTCCGATTTAATACAGGGGCTTATGGCGGATGAAAACCGCCTAATAAACTTTTCGTAGAAAGTGGTTGTTTTGTCTTCTCAGTCTTAAGATCCTCAAACTTTCAAGTGGATCGGGACAACCCACCACATGTTCCACAACTGACGATCCATTGATACATTGTTGCATGATTTCATTTGGCTCTTTTGCTTGTGGTCATCCGCGTCCTGTAACTGTTTCCCCTCAGAGTCTTCTTTCCATATTTCGATATCTTTGAAATCCTGCTAAGTATTGACCAAACCTGCGTCGAATCCCAAGTGCGGGTTCTCCAATGTGGAATGCTGCACATTCGCATTTAATGAAGTATATATTAAGTATGTGCAAATCTTCTGTTCGCTTAAACGCGCAAATTTTACCCAAAATTTTTCCGTAAAGAACAAGCTTTATTACTCGAAATAAGTACCCACATTTTGTATACATTTCTGTAAACGAGTCATTAAAGTATTTATTCCAGTAGCGTCCGAAGTATTATAAGCAATATATTCTTCGAAGGCAGATTTTGCTTCCTCTTAATTGTTGAACTGTTTCCCCGCAGGAAGCGCTGCAGGTGCTTAAAAATGTGGTAGGCTGTTCGCGACAGATCCGGTGAGTTATTTGGGTGAGGAAGAGCTTCATAGCCCATGTGGTGCAGTTTCTGGACTGTCATTTTCGAAATGTCGGGTCTTGCGTTGTCAGGCGGCAGAATTGGACAATTTTGATTTACTAATGGACG
>CBXJ02000247.1:0-17114 GCA_000612645.2 Trichuris muris | reverse complement strand
CACCATTAGTGTTTGTTCTTTGTTTTTTCGTTTTTTCCTGGCCAACGATTATCTCCTCATCCAACCGACGTGGTACAGCACGGTGATGCAGCCGGCTTTCCGTGCTTTTGAGATACAAGCAGTGTTGCGGACAGCCGTGAAGAAATGTTTACTGTACATAAGTGATGTTTATAGTGGAGATAGGCGTAAGGAAAGTTGCAAAAGCGCAGAGAAGTGTTTGTACAGGACAAATTGTCCGAATTATCGCTACAGTAGGATGACATGAGCAAGGAGATACAATACAGGCGACGTGATTTTCCCGATACACTACGGTTTCACAGTCATAAAGAAATATGTCCGAAACATTGGTGGTAGACTACTTATGATAGTACCCTGAATGCATTAACAATATCCTGCCTTGCAAACAAAAGTTTCTCACGGATTTTCCCCATTAGATGAAGCCTTTTATTTTTACCAATAAAGTCTAAGCTTTCGGACCTTCTCCTCGGTCCGTCCTCAGTACCAAACAAATTACTTGATCGACTGTCCCATCAGTCCATGGTTCAGCGAGCCCCTAAGCTCAACCATCCGGGGCTGACGACGTCAACTATCAGGTCGAACCATGACCGTCAAGCGACTATCGTCTACCCCAGTGGTGGGCAAAGGGGGCGATTTTGAAGTCCAGGTGGGCGATATGCGCGAAAGGGGCGATTGGGGGGCGGTGAAGGGCTAAGGGGGCGATATCGCCCCCTTTCCTGGGTGAGGGCGATGAAGCCAAATGGAGCGATATTGTGGTTTTAGTGTTGTTACGGATCTCGCCACGAAGAAGCCGAATCGCCTCGAAGTAGTCACTCGGGGCGATTTACGACTGCGGGTCACGTCAATGCGGCCCGAAGTAGTCACTCGGTTTGCTTTTTCATACTCCACTCCAGCCGCCTTGCGCTCTTCGTCCGTTAACGTTTCCTTGACGATGTTCTTCATCAATGAATCGTGCTCGTGGTATTTAGCTACCCAGCTTCCGCATTGGGACAAAACGCCAGCCGAAAAGCGATCCGAAAAGCTCCAGAAAAGTTTTTCTGGAGCACTTAAACGGTCTTTTTCCTTCAGTTAAGTTAACCATTGAAAAAGAAAGTAACAATAGTCTCCCATTTCTAGACGTACTTGTGAAAAGGAAGAAGGTTCGCTAAATACTACAGTTTATAGAAAACCAACGCATTCTGACAGATATTTAAATTTCTCATCGCATCATCCAATTTCTATAAAAAGAGGTACAGTAAAAGGCATGGTCGACTGTGCCATACGAACTTGCGACCCTCCATGCTTGTATTCAGAATTAAAATATATAAAGCAAACTTTATTAAACAACGGTTACCCTAATTCGTTCATTACAAGCATAGTAAGGCAATGCTTTTCGAGAAAACGGCCAATCCCGGTGACTAACGATATTCCTGAACGACCCATTTTAGTTGTCCCATATTTTAGTGCAGTGGGTGAAAGAATAAAACGTTTAGGTCGTTCTCTAAACTTCACCGTCCATTTCAAATCTTCGAGTGGCATTCGGACGATCGTGAGAACGGATAAGACCAAGGTTCCATTTGACAGCAGACCATACGAAATCACCTGTGGTTGCCACGCCTCCTATATTGGAGAAACGGGCAACACTTTATCCCGCAGGTTTCGTGAACACATGGCGTACGTCACCCGTTACAAGAATGAGAAGAAAGACTCAACGGGTTACATACCGTACGCCGTGGCCGACCACAATCCCGCGCTCCGAAAAAGATCATGGAGGAATCCATCAACGCTTCCGCGGTCGCGGAGCACGCCATCCACTGGTCACTTGACCCGCGACCGAACATAATCTGCCACGAAAACAGGTTCCAGCTACGGCGGATTAAGGAAGCATTGTTCATAAGGCACAATAGTACGATCAATCGCGACCAGGGCATGGAGATCAGCGAGGTGTGGAATGCAGCTATTAATAACTCCAGATGCTGCACCATACCAATCCGATCCCCACCTTGACCCCGTTTTGTGCGTATAAGATCCCCGAGCGGAATAAATCAATCCCCCTTTCAACACCGCTGACGACGGAACCAGGGCGTTCCGAAAGCTACGATAGGATAACCGTTCTGACCTGCTGTCTTCTCCTTTCTTTACGTCTCGCCTGTTTTAGAAAAGGTTTTTTATTGGTCACTTACCAAACGACGAAGCTTTCGGGAGATCCGACTCCCGTCTTCAGCGTCAAGAGTAGACAGCATGAGATACGAGCCTGTAAGAAGCCATATATTCCAACCGTTCTGACCTGTGATATTTCTAATAATCGCCCATCCATCCGCTGGTGGGGCATTTGCAGCTTCATTACAAGTACTATCCAAGAAACGGGAAAGCTGGATTACCATCACGTTGAAAATACCCATGTTATGCGGATAATCAAGTGGAAGTACTGTACGCTTCAACATGGCGGTTGACATAGTAGCGGATGGAAGAAAGCACGCTACTACACGGACGTGCAGTTCGAAAATAACTAAGTTCACCGTCACTGTGCACGTCCTTAGCGTTCTGGTAAGGTTGAATCGGTTTCCATTAACCACATGAAATACGCATTGAGGAAATGTACGAAAACACGGTACACAAAAACATAATGAGGTTCAGCTGTAAGAAAATCAGAATACAAAACTACTTATGCAAAAAGGATATAAACACAAGCACTTAAGACCCGATGTACTTAAATTCTATGGGCACAAAACGCAATATACGAAGAAAACTGCCTTTAAGCCAGCATAATAGCATACCGAATCATTGAGTACTCGGAGCTGCACTGAGAGGAGGGCGACGAGATGAAAACCATTGGGAGAGATGTTAGCATTCGACGCATGATCAGCAACGCCAACTTCCTCGACCCCTAAAACGCAAACGTGTCCACGAAACAGGAAACAAAGGAACATCGAGCACATGAGCACGGTAAATTAAATTTAGAGAACATCAGAAATTTTAACGTCCACTGGTTGTCATCACTTGACGTCTTTGACACGTTGCGTTAAATGCGGCGCAGAGCGGAACAACGTATAGGGAAACCAACTCGGTCAGGAGATAAGCAACACGAAGAAGAGGTCCGTTCCAACAGCATGCTAATGTCACGAAAACATCACCAGACTTTAGAAGTTCTGCAACAGACCTTTAACTTCAGGTATACGCATGCACGCAAGCTTTAGCAACCGGCAGTAGAGAGATTCCCGCTGTCTAATCGACCTGACTAAAAGTATTTCCATTTCTTCCATTACCTCGCTAACTGTCTGCCAAAAATGTACACTGGCTAGTCACTTCACTGAATTCCTCTCTGAAACATGCCTATATCTTCATTTTTTGCACATACAGAAGCGTGCACCTGAAATTTAAGGTTTCCTTTGTGATTTAAGCTTAGGTATAACCGGTAAATAATGGAATAAAGGAATTTTGACTTGTTTAAGTTTCATTGTGTCAAAATACGGCAATATACCGTTGAGAAAACATTTTATACTTTTGCGTAGCTTTCGGCACCTGTCATGGTCACGTCCTCAGTCAGCGCTTCTGAAAGCAGACGTCTCTTTTGTCTGCATTTACCGTGGTAAATGGACATTCGTCGCCTTACTGTTCTTCGATTCGCGTTTAACTGACAACTGCAATGCTAAATCTCAAAAAGGTACTTGATATTAATCTGAACATTTAAGAAAAGCTACAATGAGCTGCTCATGTAGGAATATTACGGTTGAAGCACCCATTGAGTTCTGCTTGCTGATACTTGCGAGAACAATAAAAAAACATAACCAGTAGTTGGTTGGTTAGTTATTTTAATGAAAAACATTCCGTCGCCTAAACAAACGTTCTTCATCTTCTCGGTGAGGACGGAATCAAACGATTCCGAATGCTACGAAATAAACCAATCGTACGTTCGCTGTTTCTTCTCTAACATAACTAACCAACCAGGCATTCGATATGTTATTTTGGTGTTCACATATGTTGCGGCTACGCCGCAAGGCTATCTGCGCTATCTATGCACCGATAAGCTAATTCGAAACGTACGCTGACATATTATGGTAAATAGCGCAGATAGTCAGAACCGATTTACATAATCGACGCGTATCGAGAAACTATTTATAGTCAGTTAGTTTTCCGTGACGAACAACGGCTGAATTCTTTTTGCTTCGCCACTCTGTACGTACGTGTGTTGACAGTAAAACGTTACATCTTTATGTTGCTGTCACCCAGGAATCCGTCGCTCAGACTCAACCACACAGCAACATCATAGGTATTAGTGAACAGAACTCGACAGGTGCTTCAACCGTAATGTTCCAATATGATCCACCGCCCTGATAAAGAGAACCTCCTCTCAAATGACCTGTTAAAACTAGAAAAATGGATTAGGTAGTGAGAAAGATACGCAAAGGGAGCTAAGCTTTGCTGTCGCTTCGAACAGCCAGAGGAGCGGTTTTTCAAAATGAACAACTTATGTTAGATCTTACCAATGCGCGGTGGAATGACAAACTGAAGCGAGAGCGGCGGTAAGAGAAAAAAGCACACAATTCGCGTATTCGAATTAAACCAGCAGCGACCAACCTGTGGTAATTTGAACGTCGTTGCAAATAACTTCGTTGTTCGACTTCACAGGAATTTCCGAAGCCATCGACTTCGACTATTCACTTACAGCTTCATCTGCATGTCCAGGACGAGTAGGCAATCGTACGTCTATCCTGAACATGTCTTACCCATGAATTTCATCAAAACGTTAAGAACACGAGCGCATGCGTTTCCAATGCGTCTGTCCGTTGGGGACCGCTGCCTTTAGGCATAACATCTAAAAGCACATATTCCATTACGAATTAGAACCAGTGCAATGTATAGCGCGTGTTGGTTCGTTAGCAAGGAGTCTCATCTCGTGGGAGACGAAAACAAAAGGCGGATGACGTTAGCTACTACGTCCAGCCATGCCAATGTGCGACACTGATGTATAAGTAAGAAATACAGTCACTTAGACATCACCTTCACGTGGCTCAACTGTCAGTGTTTCCTCATGAGTGTGGGGACGGAATGATGGCTCTTCACTTTGCACGTCCGTCTGCATTTCATCTTCGTAACTGCAACACGGAAGCATATTAGGTGACTGCAAAATTAATGGCAGGTAACAAGCTAGCTTTTAGCCCCCATCCTCCATATGCAATTTGACAGCTACGGCGAATGGGACCCCATCTACAGCAATGGAACAATCTAGCTTCTACCTCGTTGGTGGAAGTGGACAGATCCCAACGGCGCTAGCTTTTCTAGTTAACTGTTTTTCAGTCGAACTCCCAAATTCCAAATATTGGACATAAAAACTGCCATCGGCTTTGCAGCCACATACCAGACACAAGTTCGGCTGGTTTTGCTTATGCCACGTGGGTAGGTCGCAGGTTCCTCGAAAGCTTATGCATCACATTGCAATCCTGACGCCTTGTAGTCCTCGAAGCTCTGACGGAACGTCGACCTTCAATTAATGCAAGTGTAAAACAAACGATGCCGGAATGTGCCCGCAAACATTAACACAATGCACAACAAAGAGTGTGAAACAATAAAAATACTGTCGCTTGCCTCGAGCTGACATGGAGGTACCCTGCTATCACGCCGTGAGGCATTCAAGTTCATTCCGATAACGCAAAGCCCCGCTTTCAGGGAGAGGAAATGCTGAACGGGTTGCCAAGATCGGCTTAATGTCGTCCTACTTAGAGGCTTTCCTTGAGCAACTTACATCTCACGCATCAATCAATCTTTCACAGTAGCAATTACGCAGCTCAACCAAACAAGCCTAACATCTAGGAAAACGTTGCACGATAAAGGCAGATTTACCATTATTGTTCTGGAATCGGAATTTATCCGCAATACAACATCACCAACGTTATGGAAACGCGTCGATCCTGGAAATCGCCAAGAGCGGATGGTAAACGGAAAGAAGCCCACAAAGGCAAACCAGGAGCAGTAAACAACTTAGGTGCCCATCCTATTTAAACGACAAATGCGTTAAAATACGTTTCATAAAGAGCTTAGCCCAAAAAACAAAGGAATGCTTTACAAAAGGAGGCAACTACGGCAACCAAAAGTTGATCACGAAAGAACAGTGTACACTCACGGAATAATGAAGAACGGCTGCTTTGGATCTTCTGTAATATGCAGCGAAATTACCCGTTCCTGATGGAAATTTCACAATCAAAATAGTGGTTTCGGGAAGATCAAATAGAGACAGAGAGATCAGAATCTGTCACAACAGACGTACTCGGACGGCTGATTGACTACAGACCACAAGGAAAACCATGATTTGCTCTTCCAACCACCATTGGACCAAACAACCCGTTTTGAAGAAGAGTTCCGCCGCAATGTCGGAAGCAAAAGGAGACGAAACAGTTTTCACATGAATCAGAGCTGCCCGTTTTAAGCAATCGCTTCTTGTTAAAACTTTAAACGTTAATTTGACATCCTCACCGGACGCTTATCCGCAGTTCCCGACCAAAAGAAAATAAAACCAATTCAGCTATTTCAAATGTATATACCCGTCTGAAGCATCCGAAGGTTCTTCCTCTTCGTTGGCAACAATGTCAACTTCGGAGAGGCACGCTGGGCACGAGAAGTCTAATCTCGAAACGACTGTCTCCAAGCTTTCTTTTTTCGAATCTGGAAAAAAAGGAATAAACATGGGGTTCCAATGGTCAGCTTTTAATACATTATCGAACACTGTTTCGTAGGGCCACTTATCAGCCACGACATCTTCTACGGCCGAATCTGTAAAGCATCTGTGTAAGAATAATCGATCAGTACAACGTGCAAGTCGTACCGTCGTTATGCACCGTGCACGCGAGGATTTCCTTAAACACGTTTTCAAACTTCGCAAGATCAGCTTCCCGGGATTCACCTTCCACGATGTCCATTTCGCTTTCGTTTGCTAACACCGTACCATTACAAACGATCGCATCGTCACTACTTGCACCTGCTTCGCTGGAAGTGCTCGCGGAATCTGATTCTACAATTGCGGAAATGTAATGGCGAAGCCTGCTTGGGCAGCATACCTCCGAGCTCAATGGAAAGATTGCAATGTGAACTGTCTTTATCTGCAGTTACTTCGGAAGCGTCACCAGCAGCATCGTCTAGCGATACTGGCCCGTTAAATTCGCAATACCCTAACGTCAGGAACACTACAAGGAAAACCACGAATTGCTCTTACAACTATCATTAATCAGCTCGGCAAACAATGACAACACGACATCGGTAAGGCCAAGGAGGACTGCCCCAAGCAAGGAGCAGTTGCTACAAGTTCTCACCACCGCCGCGGATACGCAGCCGCAGAATGAGCAGCCAAACGACGCTATTAAAATCCAACTACAAAACTGTTGTAAATTGTTAGTGCACGCAGCACTCACTGTCGGACACACGCAATAAGCCTTTACTAGACACACGAAATCTAAACACGTACACACCTATCTAAGGCAAGAGAGATAGACACGTAAGCCCTTTTATTTGAACACAGGTTCTACATGTTGTTCATCGTGGTGACTGCTTTTCGTTCAGCGTAGGTCATCTGCAGGCCATAGCCTAAATTCTTCCAACGTCCCCTCTTAGGCAATGGGTTCTGCAGTCATGCCTAGCATTGCACGGCATTTTTCGTGGCGACAGGACGGCAATCCTTTGCTCAGCATGTCAGCCGGCTGCTTTTCACTGGGCGTATAATGCATACAAATCGTGTGATTTTCTTGCTCTGTTCTAAGGTAATGATAACGTACGTCGATGTGTTTTGTGCGGCGATGAAATTGAGGATTTTTCGCCAGGCAAACTGCCCCTTGATTATCACTGAAAACGCTGGTAGCATTCGACTGCCCCCTTTGGAGGATCTGGAAGCAGCTGAATTATCTATTTTACCTCTTTAGTGACTTCGGGCATAGCTATGTATTCTGATTCAACGGTTGATTGGGCAACTGCTGTTTGTGGACCATGCGATAGGCCCGTTACTGAGCGTCAAGACATATCCGCTAGTTGATCGACGATTGTCAACATCACCAGCCCAGTCGCTATCACAATACGCCTTAAGTTGAAGGCCGTCAATTTCTTTACCTTGCTGTGCTTCACAATTATTCATCCTTGAGCCGAAGAGCAATTTCATGTCTTGCGTTCCTCTAAGGCATGTTTCCCAACCTTTTCGGAGCCAGGGCCCCCTTTCGCGACCTTCAACTTGCCGGGACCCCCGTCATACTCCCCTGTTATCCTCAGGTGCGCCTAGTGTGGTTAGCTCGTTGTGAATTTGTACATGTAGTTCAGTGATTCCCAACCCTTTTGGAGCCAGGGACCCCTCTGATTGCTGATAAGCATCCTGGGGCCCTCCACCAAGTGTTTACCGCCATCCTTACTGGTTTGTTAGATTCCCTGCAGGTTGTTGCGCTTTTTAACGGTGACTTCATTGTAAACTTGCTTGAATAGGTACTTTAGCAGTTGTCTGCATTTAGCACAGAATGAAGTATTGAACTTGTCACCACTAGGATTTCCCCAATCCAACCCTAAACAACAGGGCATTGTACTCCAACAGTTTTTCAGGCATGTGCAGCCGTTGTCAAATGAGCGCTTCGGATATGCTCCAAACAGAGTACTGTTTCCTGTTTAATGAATTTTCCCGAAGAAAATTTCTCAATCACACCAACTTAATACTTTTACGTTTGAAATTCTGAACTTCCAGTAACGGAGGCTTTCAGGCAAACTCGTACAACGAATCCTACCCGCTCAATTCCGCGACACAGATAATCAGAGCATCCAAAGATGGAAGAATTCGCAGAAAAACGTTTCACCATCATAAGATTTTTATTGGTCCTGGAAACATGGTTCTCACATTTCATACAGTTAAACTTCGTTGTTGCATATCGGATCACAGCATGGTCTTTTGATGGTGAAAATCGTAGTGAATGTATCGCTTCTCCAGTTTTTGCTGCTCAGTTAATAACGTCAGTATGGTGCGTTATTTAACACCAGATTCAGTTTTTCTCGACCGCAAAATATGGCACCTAAGTCGAGCATTTCATGAGGGCTGTTGCTCATAGCCGCTTAATTAATGTGAAGGCTGAACTTGATGCGACAGGACCAATTTTTCCACGGAAGGCTCAAAATTAGTAAGCAGCAAGCGCAGATCGCCGCGCTTTACTATCTGTAACCGGTTTCTTTCTTTTCCAAAAGATCTGTTACGGTGCTGAATCCACGTTCAACTAAATAAGATAAGGGAAATGGAAAGAGGAACTTCTTAACAGTTTTCCATAAACCGGGGAAAAGATCTCTAATTTGACGCTGTAACCAAAACTGGGTATAACTATTCTTCAGCTTAGGCTTCAACTCATCGTTAGCTTGCAACTCTATCAACTCCTCCTGCAAAAAGACATCTGCTCCATCAACGCTCGAGAATGGGTCCAAAATCCAAGCTGGTAGTCTCATGGACAATATGTCTGCGTACCTTTCGCACATGTCCGTATGCAGCATGGTCATATGATTGCAGTACAAAAGCATGTCATCATCATTTATTTCGCCATTGTCCCTGAGCCTGTTAAGATTCGGGAAGTGGTATAAATGTCCGTGTCCCAAGTTCTGTTTGAAAAGAACCAACTTGCTGATGAATGCTGCAATAACGCTTTTGGATTTCACAAGGTTCAGTTCGTCTCCTTGTAGTTGGAGGTTCATTTCGTTAAACCGAGAATAAAGATCTGACATGTAGGCTATATCTCCTTTGCACTTCTGCAGATTCTCACGTAGCCCAACGTCTTCCTGTTGGAGAAATTGCAAAACGCTATGGAAAAGGCTATAAAAACGGCTGAGACATGCTCCCCTTGACAGCTACCGAACTTCTCTGTGGAGTAGCAAACGATTGAATTCTTCATCGTTTTCTTCACAGAGTTGTCTGAATAACCTGTCTTTCAAAGGGCTGCTTTTAATTTTATTAACAGCGGTGATGACATTATTTAAGGAGCGATGCAGACGATCTGCGAGTCGTTTCGCAACTAAATGTTGGCGGTGAATCACGCAGTGCACAGCTAGCAAGTGCGGTACTGATCTTTTCAAATGGGAAATAAATCCCCGATAGCATCCCACCATTGAAGGGGCGCCATCCGTCGCAGCTGCCATTATATTAGGTCGTTGCATAAGTTTTTGCTGTTTTGTTAGCTCTTAGGTTTGATAGTGTTTTATTCTTGCTTGTATGTTTTTTCCGGGAAAATGATATAATATTTTGTAGCTCTTTTTTCAACCTATCGATTGATCGTATTTCATTTGCATAAGCTCGTTAGCCTGTTGTTCTTTTACCGGTGAAAGTGAGGATGAACAAGACGGTAATTCGGGGAGTTTTGCTTTACGAGTTCAAGCAAGGCACTAAAGCTGCGGTAGCTGCTCGGAAAATTAATATGACATTTGGCAGTGGTACTCTTGGCGTCGGTACAGCTCGGTGGTGGTTTCGCAAGTTTCGTAGTGGGAACGAGAGCGTTGAAGATAATGACCGTAGTGGGAGACCCAGTGACCTTGATGAAGACCAATTAAGGGCCATTGTTGAAGAGGACCCACGGAGATCAACTTCAGATATCGCAGAAAAACTAGGTGTTCACAAAACAACGGTTAGTCGTCACCTCCAACGAATTGGGAAGAGGAAGAAGCTGGACCAATGGATACCTCATGAACTGACCGAGATTCAAAAGTTGCGCCGTTTGGAGATTTCATCAATGCTCCTTTTGCTTAACAAAAACGACCCTTTCTTGGCACGAATTATCAATTACGATGAAAAGTGTATATTGTATGACAATCGGCGACGATCATCGCAGTGGCTGGATAAAGGTGCGGCTCCCAAACGTTTTCCCAAACCGGATGTCCACCAAAAGAAGGTAATGCTTACTGTTTGGTGGTCAGCAACCGGTATTATCCACTACAATATCCTCAAGCCTGGTGAAACAGTTACTGCGCAGACATACTGCAGCGAACTGGAAAAAATGCATGAAAAATTACAGCGTACACGTATTGCATTGACAAATCGGAAGGGTCCAATTCTGCTGCACGACAACGCCAGACCCCACGTTTCACAAATGACAGTCCAGAAACTGCACCACCTGGGCTATGAAACTCTTCCTCACCCACCGTACTCACCAGATCTGTCGCCCACGGATTATCATATTTTCAAGCACCTGGATCACTTCCTGAGTGGGAGACAGTTTAAAAATCAAGAGGAAGCAAAAACTGCCTTCGAGCAGTTCATTGCCTCTAAGACTCCGGACTTCTACTCTACTGGAACAAATGCCTTAGCGAGTCGTTGGCAGAAATGTGTAGATTGTGATGGTTCTTATTTCGATTAATAAAGTTTATTCTTTGCCGAGATATTTAGCTTTAAATTTGCGGGTTGAAAACAGCAAAAACTTATGCAACAACCTAATATTTGCCAGTGGAATTCCTTTCTCTTCAAAAAACTCTTGCAGAACAAGGAATAGAGATTCACCCTTAGTATCGGTTACCAAATCTTTGGAAAACAATAGTTCCTCAACTATTTTTCTTCCCTTATAAACCGAACATATGCTAGCAGTAGAGCTTCATCCTGCGGCAAGATCGATTCGTCCAGCTGTAATGAAAACTGCATGGCACTTAAAAAATTGCACAACGTGTTTTCTACATCAGTAGCAATTTCATCAATACGCCGTTGCACCGTATTGTTGCTCAAAGGAATTTTACGGATAATGTCGGTTGCCGGCACATGCATTACAATACGTAAGACTTCACTGACAGCCTGAAGTAGCAGTTCTTCCCGGTGCGATGCCGGTCACTGCTTCAGTTACCCGCTGAGCATTATGCGAGGATGCTCAGCTGGAGGGATGGCCTCCTCACCTACGGAGCGTGACCCAATGGGAACTCACATCAAAACAGACTGCAGCAGACCTTTAACTTCAGGTATACGCATGCAAGCAAGCTTCAACAACCGGTAGTAGAGAGATTCCCGCAGTCAAATCGACCTGATTAAAACTATTTCCCTTTCTTCCATAACGATTGCTGTCTAACAAAACCGTTCAACTTGATTAAATCTTTAAACTGGCAATAAATTTGATTCCTCAGTTATCCCAAGCCGGTTAAGCTCGCTAACTGTGAGTCTAGTGTTAACGCAAGGTAGTTAGACTGGTGAACCACGTGTCCCGTGTTGAAGAAACGGTTAAAATTGGTTAAACATTTAACGGATATCTTGTCAACCATGCGGCAAGTTTTGAGTATGTATGAATTTCCTCTCTACAATTCACGTTAACATTACGGTTGCTGCCTTCAGTAAGGTGTCAAGGCAGCTGTGGTAATGGGTATTATAACCAGTAGTTCTGTGTTGATCAATGCTTTTTTACTTGTCAACCACGAGTCCAGTGTTATCATAAGGTTTAAACTTGGTTAAACTTTTAAACAGATATGAACCATGAAACCTGCGTTACGCCAGGGTGTGGAACTCCTGAACCGCGTATAATATTTTAACCGCAGAGTTAAAGTTTGTTAAACTTTTAAAGCATATCTTTCATCCACGCGTCAACGTTTGTGCATCTATGACTTTCTTCTCAACAATTCACGGAAAAATTACGGTTGCTGCCATCTGCAACTTGTCCAAAATGCTCTGACAATGGAGATATTAACCATTAGTAGTGTACTGACCCATGGCGGTTTAAGTTGTCAACCACAACTCCTGTGTTAACTTAACGGTTAAACACGGTTAATCTTTGAAACAGGTATTAAAAATGAGTCCTGTGTTACCCCAGGGGGTGGAACCTGTTTACCATGTGTCGTTTGTTAGCCCAACGGTTAAACGTGGTTAACCTATTAGAGGATAACTTTTTCAACCATGGGTCAGCTTTTGTGCATCAATAATTTCTTCTCAACAATTCAGGGTAAAATTACGGTTACTGCCCTCTGTAAGTTGCCAAGGAAGCCCTGGTAATGACAGCACTAACGATGAGTCCTGCGTCAACTTATGGAGGGTTAACTTGTCAACCACGATTGCTGTCTAACAAAACCGTTCAACTTGATTTAATCTTTAAACCCGCATTAATAACGATTCCTGAGTTATCCCAAGACGGTTAAACTGGCAAACTGTGAGTCTAGCGTTAAGGCAAGGTAGATACACTAGTGAACCACGTGTCCCGTGATGAGGAAACGGCTAAAATTGCTAAAACTTTTAAAGGATACCTTTTCAACCATGCGGCAAGTTTGCAGTATGCATGAAATTCTTCTCAATAATTCACGGTAAAATTACTTGTTCTTCTTGTAAATGTATTAGCAAATGCAATGAAACTTGCTAACGATGTTAACCATCTTCTCAACAATTCACGGCAAAATTACGGTTGTTGCCATCTGTAACTTGTCCAGGATGCTCTGCCAATGGGGATATTAACCATTAGTAGTGTGCTGACCCATGGCGGTTTAACTTGTCAACCACAATTCCTGTGCTAAGTTAACGGTTAAAGATGGTTAATCTTTGAAACAGGTATTTAAAAATGAGTCCTGTGTTACCCCAGGGGGTGGAACTTGTTTACCATGTGTCCTTTGTTAGCGCAACGGTTAAACATTGTTAACGTATTAAAAAATATCTTTTTCAACCACGGGTCAACTTTTGTGTATCTATAATTTCTTCTCAAGAATTCAGGGTAAAATTACGGTTACTGCCCTCTGTAAGTTGCCAAGGAAGCTCTGGTAATGACAGCATTAAAGGTGGGTCCTGCGTTAACTAATGGCGGGTTAACTTGTCAACGACGATTGCTGTCTAACAAAACCGTTCAACTTGATTATATCTTTAAACTGGCATTAAATATGATTCCTCAGTTATCCCAAGGCGGTTAAACTGGCTAACTGTGAGTCTAGTGTTAACGCAACGTAGTTAGACTGGTGAACCACGTGTCCCTTGTTGAGGAAACTGTTAAAATTGGTTAAACTTTTAAAGGATATCTTTTCAACCATGCGGCAAGTTTTGAGTATCTATGAATTTCTTCTCAATAATTCACGGTAAAATTACTGTAGCTTCTATCTGTTACTTGTCAAGGAAGCACTCGTAATGACGTTACTAACCGTGAGTCCTCTGTTAGCGCACATCGGTTAAACTTGTCAACCACTGTTCCACTTGTTGCCCAACCGTTAAAATTGATTAAACATTTACACCGGCATTAGCCAAGATTCCTGAATTATCCGAAGTTGGTTAAAATTGTTAACCGTGAGTCTTTACCCCAAGTTGGGTAAACTTGTTAATCATGTGTCCTGTGTTGACCCAACGGTTAAACTTCTAAAGGGTATCTTGCCAACCATGCGTCAACTATTGAGTATCTATGATTTTGTTCTCAACAATTCCCGGTAAAATTACTATAGCTGCCATCTGTAACTTGTCAAGGAAGCTCTGGTAATGGCTATATTAACCATGAGTCCCGTGTTAACCCATGACGGTTTAACTTGTCAACCACGACTCCTGTGGCAACATAACGGTTAAAGTTGGTTAAGCTTTTAAAGAGGTATTAACTACGAGTCCTATGTTACGCAGCGGGGTGGAACTTGTTAACCATTTATCCCGTGTTAACCCAACGGTTAAACATGGTCAAACTATCAAAGGACATTTGTCAACCATGCGTCATCTTTCGAGTATCGATGATATTCTTTTCAACAATTCACTATAAAATTATGGATGCTGCCCTCTGTAACTTGTCAAGGAGCTGCGGTAATGGCGATATTAAATATGATTCCCGTGTTAAGCCATGGCGGTTTAACTTTTCAACCACGAGTCCTGTGTTAACATAAGTGTTATACTTGGTTAAACTATTAAACAGGTATTAACCATGAGTCCTGTGTCAACCCAGGGGGTGGTACTTCTTAACCCTGTATCCTGTGTCAACCCAGAGGTTAAACATGGTTAAACTTTTAAACGATATCTTGTCAACCATGCGTCAACTTTTGAGTATCTGCGACTTTCTTCTCAACAATTCACGGCAATATTACGGTTGCTGCCCTCTGTAACATATCAAGGAAGCTCTGGTAATGGCGATATTAACCATGAGTCCTGCGTTACCCCAACCGTTAAAATTGGTTAAACTTTTAAAGGATATCTTGTCAACCGTCCGTCAACTTTTGAGTATTTATGTCTTTCTTCTCAAGAATTCACGGTAAAATTACCGTTGCTGCCCTCTGTAACTAGTCTAGGAAGCTCTGGGAAGGGCGATATTAACCACGAGTCCAGTGTTAACCCATGGCGGTTTAAGTTGTCTACCACGAGTCCTGTGTTTACTCAACCGTTAAAATTGGTTAAACTTTAAAGGATATCTTGTCAACCATGCGTCAACTTGTGGGTACCTATTACTTTGCTTGTGCAACAATTTGCGGCAAAATTACAATAGCTGCCATCTGTAACTTGTCAAGGAAGCCTCTTGGCTATACGAAATATTTTTGTGGACCTGAGACTCCTGGCGTTAACCCATTGGCGGGTTTACTTCTCCAAACACCGATTTCCTTGTTTGTTCCAACCAACCGTTAACGGTGACATGTAAACTTCATTTGCTTAGGTTCTCTTCGACTCCTTGTCATCGTTCAAACAAGCTGACGGAACGATGGAATGAACCTTGGAAGGGAAAATGGCTCCCGTTTAATTCGTTTCGTGAACTTACCGGGACGGTGAACACAA
Organism: Trichuris muris; assembly: GCA_000612645.2. Lineage (NCBI taxonomy): Eukaryota > Metazoa > Nematoda > Enoplea > Trichinellida > Trichuridae > Trichuris > Trichuris muris. The sequence continues at coordinate 1,450 of CBXJ02000247.1, read as the reverse complement.
GAGGTAGGCTGTGTGCAGCAAAGAGTAAAGTATTCGCGTACGGACTCTACGAATTCGTGCACATTATTTTCAATTCTGCAGACGAAATCATTTCCCTGACATGGATACGCGATTAAGGTGCATCTTTTTCTCAAATGTTTATACGCGGTACTCGACCGCTTCCAAAACCAATCAAGTAAGCACTCGAAAAAACAGAACGGGGGGTGTCCAACACATTGGTCCAGCAGAGGTTGTGTCGACATGACGCCGCGTGAAGGTAAGATTCGCTTCGGATGTTGAAGAATACGTTTCTAACGGCTGATAATCGGAAGAATATTACTTCGAACCCAACAACCAGCTACACTTCCCGTATACGGCGTGGTTGTGGAGAAATGCTTTGACGTCTATTTTGCACGCTACACCATAATACGACCGGGAAGCCTACGTAAGCGGTGTTCCTGTCAAACTTTTCCTGCCGCTTATGCAAGTTTTCCTTACGCATATCTCAACTTAAACATCACTTTATGTACCTGTAAACATTTCTTCATCGCGCGGCGTGTTCCGCAACACGGTCGCCGGTAGCTCAAAGCAAGGAGCCGCTGCATCACGTGCCAGTACCACGTCGGTCTGGTTGAGGATGATCGTTGGCCGAGGAATACGTGAGAAAACCAAGACAAAACACTTATTGTCGAATTTATCGCTGCAGTGGTGAACATGAGCAAGGAGATAACAATACGCGACGGTGTTTTCCGATAACTTACGGTTTCACAAGTCAATAAAAAGAAATATGTTCCCGAAACCATTGGTGGTAAGACGTACTTATGGAATGACGTATGAATAGCAATAAGTAAACAATATCCACTGCCCCTTGAACAAAAATTCTCTCACGGATGTTTCCCCATTAGACAAAGCCTTTCGTATGTTTTTACCAATAAAGTGCTAGAGCTTCCGCACCTTGTCTTCCGGTCCGCTCTCAGTACCCAAACAAACTATGGTGACTGGTCCAATCAGTACGAGGTTTCAGCGAGCCGCCTAAGCTCAAGCACCCGGGCTGACGACGTCAGCCGATCGGTTCGCAACCCTGACCGTCCAGCCGACTATACGTCTTACCCCAGGTGGTGGGCATCAGGGGCGATTTTTGAAGTCCAGGTGTGCGATAAGCAGCGCGAAAAGGGGCGGTGAAGCGGGCTAAGGGGCGATAGCGGCCTGTCCTGGGGGGTGGCGGTGAAGCCAAATAGGAGCGATATGTAGCGGTTTAGGCTTCCGTCTATAACGGATCTCCGGCCACCAAGACGAATCGCCTCGAAGTACTCATTCGGAGCGCGATTTCGCGACTGCTGCGGTCACGTCCAACTCGCGGCCCCGAAGCCTGTCCACCTCGTTGCTTTTCCATACACTCCACTCCAGTTCGCCTTCGCGCTCTTTTGCGTCCCGTACGGTAACGTTTCCCTTGACCGACTGTCTTTTCTTG
>CBXJ02000246.1:0-12601 GCA_000612645.2 Trichuris muris | reverse complement strand
ATCACGGCATTTCCTCCCGTTGAACGGGAAGAAATGCTGTGATTTCTCTTTGAAACCTTTGAACCCCGTTACCAGACTCATCTTTGATATATATATATATATATATATATATATATATATATATATATATATATATATCAAAGATGAGTCTGGTAACGGGGTTCAAAGGTTTCAAAGAGAAATCACAGCATTTCTTCCCGTTCAACGGGAGGAAATGCCGTGATTTCTCTTTGAAATATATATATATATATATATATTTTGAAAGACAGGGTGTCTTTTAACGGAAGCGTAGATCTTCATGAGGTCCTTTTCACGGATTTTGTCCCGTTGGTTGTTGTACGTTAGCAGATCTATAAGTAATCTGACACTTATATATATATAATTTTAAATACCGTTACAAGGCCTGAATTCGTGTACATATACGTACATATACACGAATACAGGCCTTGTAAAGGGATTTACTCACATTTTCTTCTTGATAATGGTCCCGTTTTGTTGTTATTCGAAGAAAGCGAAGAATTCGAAGAAAGCTTTCGGAGATAACCCACTCTGCCGTCATCGCTGCTGTGTGTGTAGGGGAGAGAGAGGGAGATGTTACTAATGCTACTACTAGTTATCCCACTACAGTGACATTTCTCATACACTGCAATGCTGACAACGGAGCAGGTTAACACCGAAAGCTACGTTACGTAGTTATTCGCTTCGTTCGAATAAAAAGAAAACAGATCAATAGCACTAATATCAAGCAGAAAATATATATATATATATATGTTTGTGAAGACTAGATGTCTTGTAACGGGTATGTGGATCTCCATTGATGGTTGTCACGGATTTTTCCCGTTTTTTGGCTTTTTTAAGTATCTGTAAGTATACTGAAGTGATCTCCCTACCAGCAGATGGATGAGAGTGGATATTAGAAAGAACGCAAACAGCACACGTACGTAACCGTATATTTCGGAACGCTCAAGTTCCGTCGTCAGCGGTGGTGGAGAGTCACCGCTGACGGTCAGTCAGTCAGTCGTCAGTCAACTCTCCACCACTGCTGACGACGGAACTCGAGCGTTCCGAAATATACGGTTACGTACGTGTGCTGTTTGCGTTCTTTCTAATATCCACTCTCATCCATCTGCAGGTAGGGGGATCGCTTCAGTATACTTACAGATACTTAAAAAAGCCAAAAAACGGGAAAAATCCGTGACTACCATCAATGAAGATCCACATACCCGTTACAAGACATCCAGTCTTCACAAACATATATATATATATATATATATATATATATGATAGCTATTCGTCAAGCACGGCTTGTACGCGTTTGTTCGTAATGTCTGAAGTTTAACGAGACAACTCCCTACCAGCGGATGGATGGGCAGTTATTAGAGTATCACAGATAGAACGCTTATCGAATCAGAGCTTTCGGCACTCTCTGGTGCCGTCGTCAGTGATGGGAAAGAGACTCTTTCCCATCAGTGATACTCTCTAATAACTGCCCATCCATCCGCTGGTATGGCGTGCTTCAGATCTATTACAGATACCATCAAACGGGTCGACAGCCGAAAAAGATATCCGAACATGAACAAGCCCGTTACAAAACACCCAGTGTTCAAACATATATATATATATATATATATATATATACCAGTGAAGACGAAAGGGGTGAGCTCTTAAGAAACTGTTTCTTCATTCTTCGCTTTTCTTAAAACAATAAAGAATAGGTTTAAATTGTACATACTGTACATACGATGATGCATATAAAGCAATCCACTATTCAATAAGATGATACATGTACTTGAAGATCTGGTGTCTTGTAACGGGTGTTGGCATGTTCGGTGTATTCACGGCTTGTACCCGTTCCTGTGCATTCTGAAATTAACGGAAAACAACGCCCCACCAGCGGATGGATGGGCAGTTATTAGGAAATGTTCAGAACACTGTAGAAACCTTTGGAAGCTTTCGGAACGATCATGTTCCGTCGTCAGCGTCAGCGACAACCAATAAATCGCTCTGAACTGTGTTCTGAACTTTTCCTAATAACTGCCCATCCATCCGCTGGTAGGGCGTTGTTTCCGTCAATTTCAGAATACACAGGAACGGTTACAAGCCGCCGATACATGTACTTGCGAAAAAAACTGGACTTTAAGCGTGCCGCTCATCGGCACATCCTCAGGCCAACCGCAGCTAACTGTCAAACGAGAAAGGAACCTCGTTGCATCAAATAAATCGGCCATCGAACTTGTAAGAATCAGAGTGCACTGAAAGTGTTTACGATAACGGTTCGGCATTACCGCTGCGCCGACACAGCAGGTAACGTAAGTCCGCCTCTAAGCAGCCACTGTTGGCAAATCGTCAAGCAAAATTTACGTCACGACTACGCAAGCAAGACTAGATTTCTACACGTGCCATTGAAACGCCAATGCGACTTGGCCGAAAGTTTGGATTTGAATTCACTGCCGGCGCGCAGAAGGGGCTTCCGGCGTTGCTGGACAAATTCCGCGACGAACTGGCCGTGCCCGAACCGCGGTTCGCGGATGCACTAATCGACCACGACATGTTGTCCAAAGGCAACCGCTGCCGGTGAGTAAGGTCGCGGGTCGGCGGCACCGAACGCTTGCGGTGGCTTTTCTGCTTCTGAAAGGGAAAAATTGTTGAATTCACTTTGCGAACAACAGTATCCCTCCCCCCTCTCCGAAAGCCGCCACAAAGCATTGGCCAGCGGAACGGAGGCGCGCTGCCTGAAATTCGACGCTCCCTTTTGGGCAACCGTGGGAACATGCGGAAGGCAATCCGCCAATGGAAAGTTAAACTGACGAATGCATTTCGCCGTGACGGCATGTCTCTTTTACAGTACGCCACAAGACGGGTGCGCCAAAATGGAATGGAAAATGTGGCTTTCGCTGCATCGGCTGTTTAAATTACGGCTGGCAATTTGGCGCCGTTCCGTTGGCCGTCAGACCGAATCAACGGTTGCCTTCAAAAATGTAAATTCCAAGCATTTTCCGCCCCCTACTGCAGTCATCTGATCTTCATGTTACATATACCCGCTGGCCCATTTCTTTTCGTACTATTACTTCGTCTTACGTCCTATGCGTCTTCGTTCGCTTCGCCAAGTGTAGTTGATAATGCTTTTGGCCATTTTGTTGGCGTTGCAATCGTTTGAATTGTAGCACGCTAAAGCACGCAGGCAATAAGCGTACGTGCAGGTGCGTCAGTTCTAAAAAAATGTTTACTTTTAAACGAAGTTACACCAAGCGCGTGGCAATGCTTTCCCGCTGGCAGTTGCTATTTTTCGTTGCCAGTAACGAATACGCATTTTTGCTGGACTTTTTTTGAGCTGCTAGCGTTTGGGCGCCATCGCTACCTGTACAGTCACTGTTTGTTCAGTAAGTTCGCCGGACGAAGCGTCTCTGTCGGAACAGCAGCGAAACGTCACCAACGTTTGGAAGCGGACACCTGAAATGTTGATCAGTCGCCGGCTCGACATGAAGCTGTTACTTCTGCAGATTCGGCACAGTTCGACGAAATAGACCTGTTTGCTGTCTGCCCAATAGCCTTGGCCTACTGCCCGTGGCGCGGTTCGCCAACTCGGGAGCACAACCGGTCGCGCCAGGACCGTCTCTTCGGTGAGCGTTATCTTTGGGGAAACTGTGGGAACTATGACTTCCTTGGGATCGGAGAAGGCGGACAAGCGGCGAATGATGGATCTTCGCGTGTGGGTTACCGAGCACGGTGCTCCGCAAGTGGTTCACAACGTCACAGATCAAACAACCTGCCGAGAGGTGATACACGCACTGGCACAGGCGACATCCCGAACTGGTCGCTTCGTTCTGACGTTAAGGCAAGGCTGCAGCGAGCGAAGCTTGGCTCCTGGCGAAAAGCCGGCTCAGTTTATCCACCACATCACGCAAGGCGGTTCGAACTCGGCCGACGGTAACGTCAAACTGATTCTGTACCATTTGGGAGATGACACAGTGACCCGAAGAGGCTCAAGTGTACATAGCGTAGGCCTCGATTCGGCGGAAGCATCCGCGGAGTCTGTTAGCGTGCCTTCGGCTAAGGGAAACTTCGCCGGAAGCACCCCGTTCCTTCGCGGCATGTACGAAAAGGGTGAACCGTCATCGAACGCGGAAGGCGAATCGACGCCCAGCGGCAGCCTTACTTGGTTGCACGGAGGAAGTTTGTCTGCTTATTCCAGGTGAACTTAACCTTACGTTCACGATGCCTGGACGGCTTGACCAGCCGGATTTGCCCTTGCAGCTCCTCGTACGAGTGGAGAAAGTTGTCGAACAGCTCGTTGGCGCCTCAGACGGTTAGACATCCGCCTCCCAGCTATGAAGAGACAATGCAAAGCAGGTGCAAGCACGTCGGCAACGTTGGAAGTCTGAAGACATCCTCCTCCTCGTCGTTGGCCAAACCGGCGGCAGGGATGTCCTCGTCCAGTCAAGCGGACTCCGGCTCCAGACAGTCCTGGCCGCCGGTCAGCACCGCAGCCGAGCTGGCACGCTTCATTTGTGGCCAAAACACGGTGCTAAGCGAACAACAGGATATAATGCAAAGTCTCGACCGAGGTACGACCTGCAATTTTCCAAACGTGTGGCGCATTTTAAATAATGGTTGGAGGGCGAACGAGCGTTTTGTTTTCGCTGAATTCCGTCGAGCCTTATTTGTTAAGCTAAGGAATAGCGTTCGAAGCGGTCGCGGGAAGAATTGGCGACCCCCTACAGAGCTTGCTAACCGGCAGATAAATGATGCGTAGGTTGGATGTCCTCCAGCGTTGCCAAACGTGCTAGCTAATTAGCCGAAATCCGCGAAACGGCTCGTCGTGAACTTTGCAGCCTAGCTTGCGCACCCCAAAAGCATCTTTACTGAAGATTGGGTTCTTCGCAGTGAGCTCGGGGATCGGCATTGACCGAGGTAGAGGTTGGTACGGGTCTTTCCTGTGTAATTAGGTGGACACTAGCAAAGCTGCAATAAGGCTTATCGTGGGGCTAAATTCATGCCGCTTTGAAGAGGTTGAATCGCCCGTTGGCCAACCGCAACGACTGCGCAGTCGCTGGAAGCGCGCTTCCGCCCAGCGGACGGTTGAGTAATTCATTAGCAAAAGGGGGATGCAATGAAAACGGACGAAAGGACCGAGACTTTCGGATTAAGTCTTCTTCTGTCGTTAGCAGGCGGGAAATACTTTAGGACTTTGAGTTGAAAATCGGGTTGCCTGTAACGAGCTCTCGCATGATGGAGTTGTCCTTCTGAAACGGATTGTAGCTCGTTGTGTGATATAAAGACTGGGTGAGTGATTCCAAACTGAACCTAACCAGCGACTGGTTAAAAGGTCTTTAATGGTAAACGCACATACAGTGGATATCGAAGCTTTCGGAACAGCCTATTTCCGTCGTCAGCGATGGGGAAGGCCTGGTGTATTTTGGCGAAATGGTATAAATAGGAGTGAGCAACTCAGAGTGGCTGAGATATCAAGTGAGGATTTCGCAACAACCCGTCTGAGGAAGTAGACAGGTCCACACTTGACTGACCTCAAGTCCGTGGTCTCTGTTAATGGTAGGGTTGGATCGTATGAAGAGGGCCTCGTTTATTTTTCGATAACGAAAACGGCTCTCGTGGCATAGAATAGACGGTGCGAGGTCGTGTGGACATTGGGAGGAATGTTCCACGACCGCTGAAGCTTCGATTGCGTCTGCCATTGTCTTTTTTGGATCCAGCTTCGGAGGGCGACCGCGTTGTCTCGTTGAGACAATCTTTCGCTTTGGTGTACCGGGTCACACAGGCCATGTGTTGTTGAAACCTGTGAAATGAAGTGTTGCCCGTTTCTCCTACGTAGGAGGCGTTGCAACCACATCGTAACTCGTAAACGATCCCGGTTCTTTGCTCTGATGGAATACGGACTTTGTCAGTCCTCAGCAGTGTGCGTAAGCTGGGTGAACTTCGAAAGAAGTCATGGAAGCCTAATTGCTTCCCTATAAGCTTTATTTTCTCACCAACACCCGCATGATACGGTAGGATGATTGTAGGTCTTTCGTTGTCCATGTCCTGCGTAAATGTGGTGGAAGGATGCAACGTTTCTTCAATGACTGATCTAATTAGTCTAGTTGGGTATTCGTTTAACATCAGCGTGCGTTCTATGTACGCGAGTTCTGATCGAAAAAACCTTGAGTCACATATGTTCACAGCCCTGTCTACCATTCCTCTGAGGATACCTGTTTTTACTGATAACGGATGGTGTGAATCAATGTTTAGGTATCGGTCAGAGTTTGTTGGTTTTCGGTAGACTCGAGTAGTTAATTTGTCATCTTCTCGAATGACCAGTGTGTCCAAGAATGGCAACATTCTATTTGTTTCTTTCTCTATTGCTAGACAGATGTTATTTGGGAAGATGTTATTTAAGTGTTCAAGAAATGTTTCTTCTTTCCCAACCTGTATGACGGCAAAAATGTGGTCTACGTATCTTTTAAATAAGGTTGGTAGGAGCGTAGCATCTGTGGTCGTGAAAGATACTTCTTCTAGATGCTCCATAAATATTTCAGCAAGAATGGGGGACAGTGGACTCCCCATTGGCGCTCCTTTCGTTTGTGAAAAGAAACATTCTTGAAACTTGGAATAATTCCCTTCGACCATGCAGAAGGAAACAAGTTTAGTCATGTGATGAGGGTTAAGGCTCGTCCTGTTTTTTTAAGTTCGCATCAGCATTAAGCAATGATTCTAAAACATTGAGCGTACGAGCGATGGGTATACTGGTAAATAGGTCTTTGACGTCATAGCTTACTAAGATATCGTCTTTTGATACGTTCAACGTTTTAAGTTCATTGCAAAACTGTTTGCTGTTTTTAACGTAGGACTCTCGTAACCCCGTCAGTGGTTTGATGATGTCTTCAAGGTATGAGCATAACTTTGATGTGACACTGTTTATACTGCATACCACAGGTCTCAAAGGTGTGTCAGGCTTATGTATTCTGGGAAGCCCATAGAGTTCAGGGCACTTACCGTTGCTGGCGAAATATATGTACCGACAGATGTTGGATAGTGTAGCGTCCTTAGTTTCTGAAACGAAACAGTCAAGTAAACTTAGCAAGTCTCGTCTTATGCGTGTTGATGGATCTCCGTTTAATTCCTTGTAGGTGGATCCTTCCAACATGGCGCGGATCTTCTCCATGTACGTGCTTCTGTCGAGGATCACCACTACGTTAACCTTGTCCGCTTTTGTGATCAGAATGCTGCTGTTCTTTTTGAGATCATTTAGTGTTCGTCTATCCAGCGGTGTGATGTTAGTCTTGATGTTGTGTCTGGGTAGCAGGATATTCGAGATGGAGCTCTTTATAATGTCGGCTGTCTGTTTATGGAGCATCTAGAAGAAGTAACTTACGCGATCAGAGATGCTACGCTCCTACCAACCTTCTTTAAAAGATACGTAGACGACATTTTCGCAGTCACACAGGTTGGGAAAGAAGAAACATTTCTTGAACACTTAAATAACATCTTCCCAAATAACATCTGTCTAACAATAGAGAAGGAAACAAATAGAATGTTACCATTCTTGGACACACTGGTCATTCGAGAAGATGACAAATTAACTACTCGAGTCTACCGAAAACCAACAAACTCTGACCGATACCTAAACATTGATTCACACCATCCGTTATCAGTAAAAACAGGTATCCTCAGAGGAATGGTAGACAGGGCTGTGAACATATGTCACTCAAGGTTTTTTCGATCAGAACTCGCGTACATAGAACGTACGCTGATGTTAAACGAATACCCAACTAGACTAATTAGATCAGTCATTGAAGAAACGTTGCATCCTTCCACCACATTTACGCAGGACATGGACAACGAAAGACCTACAATCATCCTACCGTATCATGCGGGTGTTGGTGAGAAAATAAAGCTTATATGGAAGCAATTAGGCTTCCATGTCTTCTTTCAAAGTTCACCCAGCTTACGCACACTGCTGAGGACTGACAAAGTCCGTATTCCATCAGAGCAAAGAACCGGGATCGTTTACGAGTTACGATGTGGCTGCAACGCCTCCTACGTAGGAGAAACGGGCAACACTTCATTTCACAGGTTTCAACAACACATGGCCTGTGTGACCCGGTACACCAAAGCGAAAGATTGTCTCAACGAGACAACGCGGTCGCCCTCCGAAGTTGGATCCAAAAAAGACAATGGCAGACGCAATTGAAGCTTCAGCGGTCGTGGAACATTCCTCCCAATGTCCACACGATCTCGCACCGACTATTCTATGCCACGAGAGCCGTTTTCGTTATCGAAAAATAAAGGAGGCCCTCTTCATACGATCCAACCCTACCATTAACATAGACCACGGAGTTGAGGTCAGTCAAGTGTGGACCTGTCTACTTCCTCAGACGGGTTGTTGCGAAATCCTCACTTGATATCTCAGCCACGCTGAGTTGCTCACTCCTATTTATACCCTTTTGCCAAATACACCACGCCTTCCCCATCGCTGACGACGGAACTAGGCTGTTCCGAAAGCTTCGATATTCACTGTGTGTGCGTTTACCATTAAAGACCTTTCAACCAGTCGCTGGTTAGGTTCAATTTGGAATCACTCACCCAGTCTCTATATCACACAACGAGCTAAAATCCGTTTCGGAAGGACAACTCCGGGACTTTGAGTATAAAAATGCGTCCATTTTAATTAGACGGTTTCGCAGCTGGTTAATTTCCCATCTCTTATTAAGATCATTGGCTTACGTCTAATCAAACTGGTCTACTTTATCTCCCAGCGGCGAACTGGCCTTTCGCAACAAGATATTCTTGGACGGAGGACATGCAAACGTTGGGAGGAAGTTCGACGACGCTGTAAACGCTTCGGAGTCGAAGGCGGTGGTTAATCCCATCGTTAGATAGTACCCGATTAACTTTGTCTGCCACGTTTCCGTATGGCGCCACGCACGCCGTGTTCTTCAAGCACGTGAGGTGGCACCGCTGTCCATTATTTCCGTACACGAGGCGCTGAAACCGCATTCTGTTTCGCAAACGCCTCCCGCCATCCTGCAATGACACATAAAGCTTAGCGGTCCTAATCATTGCGCGAACTTCCAAAATGGAACCAGAAGTTTAGGTACTCTTCTATGCATTTTACTTGCTTCCAAATTTGTAACGTAGTTGGGTAAAATAACCGACGATTGGGTCCTGGCGTGTGCGTCGGAATACCGTATGACGGTGCGTCTCGTATGTGCTCCCAAATGACCAGAGCACATGGGTTATTTCAATGCTGAGGATGGTAACAGATAGCACCGTTACCATCCTCAGCATTGAAATAACCCATGTGCTCTGGTCATTTGGGAGCACATAACTAAAATTTGTTCTTCCGCATCATAACTAAAATTTGCGGTGATACTTCGTAACAGGTATTTTGCCAATCTCGTTGCAGAACAAAGGGGTTTGTTAAGAAATTCAGAACATTTTTCCAGTTCAATTTACTCAGCCTGGGATGACGACGTTACCTTTATCAGCCCTTTGTATTTGTTTTAATAAAGCAGTAATATGTTGGGAATGGCACATTCAGTGGTGCCACTATTTTATGATCCAATGTTAGCGAAGCTCCCATCTACTGACGTTATAGTATTCAGGTTGGGAGGACATCTGTGGTTGTAGACAAAGTTGACCATTGAGCAGGATCGACTTTTGGGTTTAATTGAATAGTACCTGTCTGCGATTGACTACAATTGATTTATCAATGGAAGTGGCTGTCTCTTGGCGCTAGGGATGAGAACCACGTCCAAACAGCACAATGCGCTTAGTGACAGTGGCCATGTAGAGTACGGGGAATAGGTAACCTTTGTACAGCATTGGCCAATAAAAACCGAATTTTCATTCGACCGTTTCAAAAGGATATTCGCGTGCAGCAGTCCATTGCAGAAATATCTGTCTATGATGAAAACAAGTAGTTGCTTTTATTTGTTGTTAGGTAACAACGAAACCAAGCAGCTTCATGACCACTAATGCAATTAGCAAGGAACACTATTTTAACTTTTAACCTACTCATAATATTGTAAAGATGTTTTCATGTGCTACCGTAGCGCGTCGACTCATTTAAAAAGGTCCAATTTTTAAACATTTGTTCGCTACACTGATCGATAGATGCTTTTTTACAAAGTGATTTTAAAAATATGATTTGACAAAAAAATTTGGGAAAAAATTTCAGAAATCGTCCGATGGCTGCAACGCAAAGAGGTGCAACGTGGAGGAAGCGATCTGGAGTGTCAAATTGCCGAGCACGAGAACCAATTGAAAAACGTGCTCGGCAATATTGAAAGTTTGAAAAAGATGAACTTGGAGCGGCAGATCGCCGCCATCCGTCGCAATCTTGAAAAGACCAGCTGCGAAATTCGAGCCAACACGACCGAATGTCAAAAGTTGGACCGTCGGTTGGCCGAACGGAACCAGGAAATCAAGCGTCTAAGGGCGGAAATAGAGGCGGAAAAGTTGTACATCTCGAGTCGACTTAACGCTTCGGGCGACTCGTGCGACTTCAACGTTAGCGACTTGGAGGACCAAGTCGAAGCTGCCGAGGAAACTAGAAAGGCCAAATTGGCAGTTTGCCAACAGTTGCGACGGCAGCTAACCAACGCCAACATGGAGTCGCTTGAGGAATGCCTGGACGGTCTGAAGTTGTTGCAGAGCCAACCGGCAAGGCGCCACGACTCTACGGAAACGGCCAACAGCGGCAGCGCGGAAGCCGCGTCCAATGCTCAGGAGCTGCCAGTTAACAAAAACGCGTCAGTATGGGTATGATATCGAACGACATTAAACGCTTTTACTAATGTAGAAAGTTATTGTATAGAGAATGGGCCCTTTGGGGCAAATGACCGAAAGTTCAATAAAACATCCATCCACATTATATACAAAAAAGGCAAGCCTTCATTGCGTACGCTTTTGTATTCCGAGCAAAGCAGGCGCTCAGCAACCAGGATACCGTTTAACCCGTCTATTGAAAATTGTTACTGCAGTTACAGTCACAATTGGGCACCGGGCACTGGCGATTTTCCTGAAGGATTTGCAGTCCAAGTGAGCACAACGGCCTAGATGAATATTACCTGAAACCACTGCTTCAAGTGAAGCATATGGCCACCGTGCTTACACGTTTGGCACCAGGTTAGCCACGTGGACAACGGATTCGTTTTTTTGGACTTTTCTATAAATGGAGCAGGATTAACGCAAACCGACGAAATCGCGAACATAAATATTTGACGTGAGCAAGATTGGACGTAAAGTTGCGGCTTCCCCGCCTGCTGGGTCAACTTACCATGATTTGAGTAACGGTGGGCAAAGAAAAGATACCTTGCTTGCAGTTGGGAGCGAATCCTACGTTCAAGCAGCACAAAGCGCACTGTGGGAGTGGCCTTTTGCACTCCGGGCAGTAGGGAACCCTTGTGTGCCATTGGTTGAGTCGAATTGGAGAAGAGTGAATCAGCTGATGGCAATAGGAGCAGCCAAGAACCGTACAGGGAAGGTTTAGAATGCTGCCAGGGTCGTGATTGGCTATGGCTTGATGCAATTCGGCCCGTTCGTACCACAACTGCCAACGGTCCAACAACGTCAAGTAAGAATTGACTATGCGATAAATCGGATTCGATCGGGGCAGCGAAAAGGCAAAGCTTCCGTTCAGAATGAACAGCACGGCCGCCGTTTGGACGTCGCTGCTGTGGTTCAGATAGCTAAAGGAGTCGCGTACAGGTCAAAATGAAAAGGCAAGCAACGAATGCGCTAACTTTTGAATGAGCGAAACGCTGTCTCTTTCGGCGGATATTCCGGTGCACAACAAACCGTATAGACTACCGCTGGCAAAACTGTTGTCCAGAAGTTTGTCTATGAAGGCCATAAGACGATGCATCGGAAGGTACAATAATGCCAAGGCCACTTTGTCGCGAAAGGCTATGCCTTGCACATTCAATATGTCGTCGATGGAACAACAACCGCCGTTTACTTCTGAAATGCAAATTAGCACGCATTACCTACTAAACGAGAAGCATGAAGGAGATGGCAATTCCGCTCAACTTTTGAAGGACAGACTATTTCAAAGGCAACTATGGATTCAAACGACTTGAAAGGATTGATGTAAGCAATAGGATTGGGGTTGAAACCGAACGGGACCATCAACATGTAAAGAGCACCGCTGAAAAGATAAAGTTCGCAACAGCACTATATGCTCTTTCTGCACAGTAATTTTCCTGATCAGTCTACTACGGCTCAATCAGTGAACAAGTTGACAAAACGGATCCACTACAAATTCACACGCTTCTCTGAGGTGACCTTATAGCTCAGCTCACTGGAAATGAATTACTCTTTACTTTCGGCAAAGTAGGCATTGCGCACAGTAGATACAATCAATTCGTCATTACTGCCTACCGTCAAGGAGGTGAGCTCAGCTTACTGGTTTTACCGCCGCCCTTGTTAGCGAGGTAATTGTCAAGCACGCAATAGTTATCTGTCGAATTAGGCATCTGCCCGAACTGCCGCAATCAAATCAGGGACGAAATACGTAAGCTACCTTCATTTGTTCGACAGTACGCAGTAAGTTCGCGCTGCTAGTATCCACCGTACGGCATGCCTACTTGGTGAAAAGAAA
>CBXJ02000244.1:0-13182 GCA_000612645.2 Trichuris muris | reverse complement strand
CCTTCATGTGGTTGCCCATTTACACTACTGCTTTACCATACAATTCACTGGAATAATCTACTTAAATGATTGATCACCTCCCGATAAAGTTTCCAGAAATGCTAGAATCAGTTTTAGACTAACTACTGAAAAATCGGCACTGTATAGACCAACCATTTCTTTAAACGGTGACTTGCCTTCGGATTTCACTCTCATTGAACATCGACCCTGCATCTCAGACAAAATCTTTCAGCATTCACCAATTGTACTTAACACGGAAATCAACGACTGTGAAAACATAACAAGAACGGAAGATGTAACCCGGAAGCTATCCATGCACTATTGAGTTCTGTAGAGCTACGCAAGCTATGCGGATTCCCATTCCATGGCTACAAAAAGTGAACATACTGCATTGGCAGGTACTGCTGGCATAACTAGCATATTCCTGACTATTAATATATTAGAGAAAAACGGCGAACGTGGTTCTGGAAAAACTCTTGTGAATCTAATCGCTACGTACAACGAATAAATTACGCCAGAAAATGGTTAAACACGACGTCGCCAGTACTGACTATGATCAGTCAATTGAGGGTGTTTTAAGCGGAATCTAACAGCCTACCACAGGAAGCGTTCTTCTTTCAAACATACAATAAGGGACGGCCGAATTTACTAAATCATCTGCAATAAAAGCCAAACTGCTTTCCGCCAATAACGTTTTCAGTTTTAAAACGCAAAAACAGCATCGAATATGCAATGCAGGTTAATTGAAACATGCTGATCAGATTGATCAGCTACATTTCTACATATCTAACGTAAAACTCCAAATCTTTCATACCTCACACATTGCTCCCATAAGAGCATAATCACACAGACACACATCACATTGACTTGTCCACCAAATGACATACCATTTTCTTATCAATCTACAGTATGCGACTGGTTCACAACGCAATAAACATTTCATCAGCTTGACCAATTTAAACAACCATTTAGATCATTGGACGAAGACGCACTCTTCGCAGGTCCTAGAAAGGGATCAGTGGGTTAGTGCACAATTGCCGGGATGTGCATGTCGCACACAACTGAACGCGACAAACCACTCATCATCTCCCTATCGAACCCCGAAGGTCATTATCAAAATCACATGTCCGCGAACACAAGGATACCTGACGGGAACAACCAATAACGAAAAGGTTCACAAGGTTTACGTTTTATAGAAGCACTACAATATTCACTCCGACAATCTGGATACCTACAAACTTAACGTGGGTAAAGAAGCGAAAATGTCGGTAATTCAGCTATTCGTACTGTATTCGCAAAGTTTGGAAAGAAAACCGAACCCATCCTTCAGCTTGAATCCATTTAGAGCAATAATTGAAACATTATTAATGCTAAGCAAACTTAATCCGACGAGGCAATTACAACTGCACGCTAACGAGGGAATACGATCGTTCCGAAAGCCTTATTCGTCCCTTCCATTAATTAAATCTATGCATAAGACAGGCACCCATCTTTTCTAAATCCTGACATAAACAAATCATTGCAAAACTGTGCGAAAAGGTAGCCCTTGAAAAGAATGAGGCACTGATTTTTGGCGAGTAAACGAACGTGCCAAAACAAAGCTGAATAAACTATGATCCACATGCATTGGCTTGCGGTAAGTTTGGTTTCACAGAAAATGGGCAGAAGGAGTAACAATTAAATTGTAACTAAATCATTTAAAACAAAGAACGCAAGCAAACCAAAATGTTTAAATTTGAAAGCAAAACAATGCTACAGAACGAAAGATGTGCAGGTAAAAGAACGTCACTTCACAAAAACAACCGGGTCTTATCGTCCACAGCAACGCCTCCCTCAGCGCGAATGACCCCAATTACGTAAGCTATTGTTCCCTGCGAAACACAAATCCGCCGTTGACCTTCGCAATAGTGGACGCGGATCGTACAGTGCGACGTATGGTTCGCAGGTACTCGGCAGCATTGCGATATCGTAAAAAACATCGGTTGCATGTTTTGTTCTGTCAGTGGAGTCACTGCTACAAAAGTAGGATGATAAGAGGTCCATGATACATAGTGGAAATGGACGAAACACTTCTCGAAGAGAATGGGGCAATGGAGAACAAGACACAATCAATAAGTCAACAAAAGGAACGACGAATTCGCACACGACTGAACCCGACAGTCTACTCATCCTTTTGTTGATTTTACATCAACATGTTTGTTGATGTAAAATCAACAAAAGGATGAGTAGACTGTCGGGTTCAGTCGTGTGCGAATTCGTCGTTCCTTTTGTTGACTTATTGATTGTGTCTTGTTTCAGTTGTTTTCCTGACAACTGTTAGTGTTGTTTTACATCAACAACGCTTTTGTTGATTTTACATCAACAAAACATTGGGACAGAAAATATGTGAAGAATGTCTATGAAAGGTAAAAAGTTTTAAGTTCAGTTACGAGAAAACAGAAAAATATGATTAGAAACCCATATATTAGCAAATATAAACATACACATCGGCAACATGAGTTTTTGGTACGGCTTGTACCCATTCGGAAGTAAAAACCTGTCCGAAAGTATATCGACAACAACGCGCTACCGACGAATTGACGAGCACTTATTAGGGAAATATTTCAGAACACTGTAACCTTCGTAGCTTTCGGAACTACCTTCTTCCGTCTTCAGCGAATAACAATAAACCATCATAAGACATCCAAACTTCATACACATATATACTGTTTTCCTGACAACTGAAACAGAAATCTACGTAAACCTAATATGCGCGCGACGCCGTGGCATGCGTTAATTCAATTCAGTTACACATACGTTTCCCGATATTTACTTGTTTTGGAAGATCGGTGACACTCCAGATGCCTCTGCCTGGAGTAATTGAAATTCCTGAAATCGCTGCGCAATACGCTGCGTCATTTTCAGGTACTTGTCCATACAATTTAAAGCACACTGTTCCTCTCTCTTCGAAACAGTACGCGTGGTAAAATCATGAACGCAATCTAAGAAACACTTTTCCGATACACGATTGTACTGCTGCAAGAATTCTTTGAACGTCTTTACATCTGTTTCAAGACCGTCGCCACCACCAGTAGCCTGCGGAACTGACATGTGCTGAATTCAACGCTGCAATAGTCATTAGTAAACCTGTAATATTAACGACCAAATTTGAAAGAAGGCCGAAAGGAACGGCTCATACACATAATCTTAAAAATCGGAATAACAGATGTTTTAATAGTCCACAAAATTGGGAACCAACGAAAACGTTACGTCAGCCAAAAGGCGCCCTGAAGAAGCTATGCGAAGACAGAGACGAAAATCGTCCGGTAGGAAGCATGTCATTGAAGCGTTTTGATAATCGATCTAGCCGAATTCAACGTGTCATCTTCCTTAAATGGCTTGGAAAATTAGCATACTGACTACAAGCCGACTTACGGACTTACTTTAAAGAAACAGAAGCGAACAAAATCTTCACCCATAAATTTGTGCTCCTTCGAGAAAAAGGCGGACATCGGAATCAGACCTAATTTCTGCAAGCGGACACAATTAGAATGATCGTTCGCCCAGTACGAACAATTGCCTTTTCGCGACACAGCCATTTTACAAATAGGTAATCTGCCGGTTCAGCTGATGATGCACAGTCAATGTGATGGTCTACAACACTGCCACCGTCAACGAGAAAAATACGTTCAAAGCTTTCGAGTATGTGCCGTACTTAAGTTTTTGTAATCAGCAACCATGAAGTAGCCGCCTTCGGGAATGACGGGTTCAAAATTACCTTCCAGCAAGATCTCGGCCAGCAAATCCCTCTTTGGCTGCAATATCCTGGGCATCTCGAGAAAATAGCAGTCCTGCGTTGGAAATAGCTTCAGCTGGTTTTCAAAACAATTGGCAACTGCCGCCTTCGGAAAGTAACAATCCCGAAACGAAAAGACCCACACAATTTCACTGAACAAACTTGAATAGCTGTGTTGCACGTGTAGACACAATTCTGATGCATGCCGCGCAAGGGAAGCATCAAATGACTCGGGCAAATAGCCCAACCTGTCTGGGTAAATGAAAAGGGATGATCGTTAAAGCGTCAACCGAGCAAACGATCACCTTCCAACCGGTCAGACTGAACGTTTTTCCAACACTGCCAATGGTTATAGTGCGGTCCCACATTCCAGGAAGGAAGCTGCAAAGCATTTGTTACCACACGAATGCACAACAGTATACACAACCAAAGCGAATCATTTCTGAATTGTCGTAAACCAGCCATTCGTACACTTCGTCGGAAACGACCACTAAATTGTGCCTTCTCACAACATCTGCAATAGCTTCAAGTTCCCTTCGGGTGAATACCTGCAACAACAATTTGCACTCCCCCTACCCCTGACAACAGCAACACCTTGCCCATTGGATTCATCGGGTTGTTCAAGTATAGCAACTTCGTTCGTTCTGTTACAATGCTTTCCAACTCCTCCATATCTAAAACGTAGTCGCCACTCGTTACGCAGGCTCCCTTTTTGGTCCTCTACAAAACGGGATACAAATGTTGAAAGCTAGGCTCCCACAGCAACATGCGTACAAGACGTAATGGTATAAAAACAGGTTTGCCGCCGGCCATTCGAACCTGTGGTTCGTAACAATCAAAGTATGGTTCAATTATTATTGCCTAAAAGGTTCATCAAATTATTATAAATGCATTTAGCACAGATTGGCATTACCTCGTCGCCGCTGTTGATGAACGCAAATGCGGAATAAAACAGCGCCTGATAGGCACCACCTGTGATCAAAACTTCATTCATAGGGTCAACGCGATGGCCAAGAAGCGATGAATAGAACTTAGCAAGTACCTCAACCAAAGGTACATATCCCTAACAAGCATGGCATAATGCCAGGTCGAAACCAAAGGTAGACAACTTACGAAACCTCTTGTGTATTGGTTGAGTCGATAGTCTGAAGACAATGCAACCTTGCTCAACTCATCCGTAAAGACGCTCGGAGGACGGAAATCCGTAAAACCCTATAAAGATGAATTGGTGAAGCGAAAAGGTAGGTCTCCCGCTCAAATGCCTGGCCAAGATTTAGAGCTTGATACTTCATGACAAGTCCAACAAACTCCACCCTAGAACATAACCACATGTGCACATTTTCTACAACTAAAATGAAATTCGTACCATACATTCTCTTCGTTACCCTTCAAACGATCCGCCGTCACAACGTCCGTCATTTCCCAAGTCTATGTAGAAAAGAAAGTCTGCCTAAACAGTTTCAGTAAAACACAAAATCTGCCTTAATAAAGAACGCAGTAATTGAATGTCAATCCATTCGACGTGCTGCAGCGTGCAATGGAAAAATGTACAGCAATTTCGGCATCAAAGGTAGGCATACAAACGGCTAACTACGCAGTTCCGTGTCCATACAGTACACGAAATTGTGGTCAGGTAATCATGAGACAAGCCTTTATAGTCAAACTGACCAAGTTCTCTTCGTCAGATCGTAACGAAACGATTACTGAACATTCCCTTGGGTTGCACGCAGGTGCATAACGAAACACCAAATTTTCGTTTACATCTCATGCAGCCCAATTTCCTGCAATATTCATGCAAGCTCAACAATTAAACTGCCTACTTGCGTACACCTGACAGTTAGTACGCTACGAAGAACAAAATAAGTTGTAATGGCAAGCAGCTGCGAATGGAAAAAACACGGAGAAAACATAGTGACCGAGCGAAGCGTGAGTGTTGCTGCAAAACAGCTTTGCTCGAAAGTTTAGGCAACCGTGCACGTACTCGCTTTAAAGCATAAGCTTTGGGATACTCACCAAAACCACACTCCATTTCGTCAACGCTGGAAAGACGATTAAACGTACAGATGACGTTCACCTGATGGGACCAGTTTGACGCACTTGCTGAAAGACGTGGAAAATGCAAGGTACAGTAAGTCTGCAGGCAAAAAATAAAAGCAAATATGAATGCATTTGGTTGCTTGTTTATTCATTCGGATCACAGCACCAGAATATGCGTTATCAAACGGAAATCGCGAGACAATTAGGCATTGGCTAACTGATCATCTCCGCATCCTGAAGCCACGCCTGCCCCCCATACGTCCACCGAAGCCACGGCGCCGGCCACCCATCTTTCCTCTTCTTCCTGCTTTTCGTTTCAACCCTCCTTTTCGTTTGCCTCGTCTCTTCTTCATTCCTTTCTTACCCTTCCTTTTGTTCTTCCCCTTCTTCTTCTTCCCCTTCTTATCCTTACCACCATCTCCACCGCCGCCATCCTTGTCACCGCCTTCACCCTCCGCTTGCCCTGCTCCTTCCTCGTCGTCGTCGTCGTCGTCGCGCATCCCCACACCCCATGTATCAATGTCAACATCATCGTTGTCTTCGCCAATATAGACGGCCGATGGATAGCCATAGCAAGGAAAGAACCAACCGGGTGCTATTCTTGGGTGTCTCCTGTCCCTTATTGTATCGAGCATCAGCTTGTACGAACTTAAAAGACTTGTGAAGAACATACGCCAGGATATGAACACTATTAGCTGGAAAAGGATACGGAAAATGTACGATGGCAGTGACAACAAATGAATTCAAACCTACTACACAAAAGCTGACTCCCCCCCAAAATGTGGACGACCTCCTGAGAAACGTAGAAAAATGCTCGATAAGCATTACGTAGCATCCATTTGGATGGAAACCGGGGTTAACTTCTAAATAGTGGCTTATTCTTGATCCCACCGACTTTCCGTAAACGCACGTATCCTCGGTAGTGTTGTGCGAACAGCATGACCACGGAACGTAACACATAGTGTATCCATCGCATGTGACAGATTCAAAACTGGAAAACAGCAAAACAAGATTCCTCTTGGCTCGTCAACACATGAAACATGCAAATTACAACAGCTGGCCTTGATCGACGAGCTGCGCCGTTATGTTGGACAATCTCATCGGCGGTAGCATCCAATCGGACCAATGACTCATGCCACAGCATTCCAAGTTGTACTGCAACTCGTCTATTCGGATTCTGCTAATCACAGACTTATTTCCCGTCTCCTCGTACTCTTCCATCGTCCTTAGCATTCCGAGCCACAATTCGGACTGCAATTCGCCGACCGCTTTAAAGTTTCCAAAGAAAGTGGCTATGCACGCGCCCAGAAAAGCCGCCGTCAAGTAGTCGCCCAATAACGAGGCCAACTTCATCTGAAATTAAAATGTCCGAACAACGTTGTTAAACAATACCTGCAGACCTTTGTAGGTGACCACCGATGGCTAAAGCCCGCATTTCTGAAGGCGCAATACGCTGTGTACCCGCTCCAGGCAAATAATGCGATCGCCATAGAGATGTTGTACTTAAAAGCTTTCACAGTGTAGAAAGTGGGCTTTTTACCCAAACTAATAAAATAAAATATGTGCTCCTTAAACTGCTTGTTATGGTCGTACGCCATTAGCCCATAGACAAAGGCAAAACATATTGTCATGCAACTGCTGAACGTTATGACGTGCGCTAGTACACGGCGAGCTGTTTCCGAAAGATATACTACGCAAAGCACCATCTCTTCAGGAAAACTACTTGAGAAAAAAGTACAAAACGCTGGGTTATTCGAGAAACGTTTTCCTGCGAGCACAACGCAAGAAAATTAATCCTGATGATGCACTTTAAAGTATTTTACGGCTTTTTAAACGCGAGCCAAGCAGAAATGCTATGGGACGGATCTCACAGTCACTTTACTTTGCTTACGCATACAAACGTGCGTGTCAACGTCACTTGGCCTTTCGGGCGCGGATTTTCCTCACGTAGAACTCCAGTTCATGGCCTTCAAGGATGTAGCCATCCGCGCGTCCAACCTGACCTGGACGAGATGCAATCACAGCTAGAATCGGAAAACCCAATTAAGCTATCCTTTGCACAAAGGTGTGGCTCACCCAAAAGGCGACCGCTAATGAACTGCTCCTCCAGTGCCGGCTCCACCTTGGCGTTAAGCTGTCGGGCGGCATACTTCTTTTCCGTACGTTTGCTACGCTTGGCGTTAAGCAATAATTCCTCCTGTTCAGTCTTCATGCAAGCATGGTTAGACGTTCTATCGGCGCTAATCTTTCACGGAGACATACCAGCTTCGCGCCCTTCCTTCTGCCCAGCGGAAGTGCGTAATGGCTTTCATACCACTGGCGGAACGGGCTAGCATCAACAACAACAACAGCATTTTTCACTAGTGTCTTTGTGCGAACCAGTTCGTTGTTGCTCGCGTTGTAGACCACATCCATTATGCGCGTTTTGCGTGTACATCCTACAACGTGAAGCAGTTCGACCAAACCGGGCAAAGAACGACGTAGCACCTTCTGAGCCCCAGGAAAAGTTGCCTGTCTCAAGGCGAAGAGCGCGGAATTTTCTGTTTCCACCGCGAACACGGATCGTGTGCACCCTCTTCGGACCAATCTGAAGAGCCATCGCACAAGTGACCACTACAGGCAAAAACGTACACCAATGCGTACACGAGTATTTGCCGGAGGACGACCAAGTTGGTACTTTCTCTTCTTACGACTTCTGGTTCGCTTTCCCCCAGTCTTACGCCGCTTATGCCAATGGTCCTTTGTAATTCCTGGCGAAAGTAGACATGAGAACTACCAGGATAGACATTGACGGCAGGCGCTTACCCATCACGCTTCAAATTGGACCTCGCGCTTCTGAAAGCAAAAACTGCCAAATACAACGTCGAGTAGGTAAGCAAAACGTGACAAAGCAGCTTGGCTACTGCTGTAGACAAACCAGCGAAGATGCTACTCCGCTGTCGGTACTTACAAAAGCAGGTTACAAGCTGGAACACCGATCCTACGCAACGTAAACCCTATTACAGTATACTTATGCGCAGGCAAGTACTTCTGATACGTTGGTCCGCGAGCAAAGCTAGTTACTTTCTGGTTGACCCTGGAAAGCTTACCAAAATTGCTAATACGTCAGTAGGTCAATCGCAAAGATCTAACGCAGTAGTTTTAATTTAGCGACAGATTCAACTTCTGCCGAAGGAGAGCTACAACTACCAAGCGTTAAAGGGCAATTAAATCACAAACAGAAACTTGAATACCGGCGTCTTTGCATTCCCATACGGTTTATATTGTTCGAATGAACAGCATGCTCCCGCTATTGCCCTTCGCCTGTTATTTTGTCATCACGCATCTTTTAGTTTCCCGTTTTGTTCTGACCGCTTTAAGATTCACAATCCGCAACGTTCCCTTCGGCACGTAACATTTTCCCAGACGTTGTTCATTTTCACACTTATCTGTTGTGGGTAAAATTTGCGCGCCTTGCGAAGAGTCGATAGTGGGTAACTCGTTTACTGATAATGATATCAGCAGTAATAATAATGATGCAGAGAACACCAGCGAATATCTTATATTTGATAACTTAGGGTTATAGTTGTTCATTCTGAGTCACCTGGTGTGCACAGAGTTAGTGACCCGCGAACTCACGCTGTTCAGGCGAGGAGACACCAGGTGCGTCGTCCTTTTTGGTATACTCCTCGCTGTTTACACCAGGAACCACCAGGAGTGTTGACCTTTCTGCCACGCCCGTTCAATTACGATTTGCGAAAAATATTTAACTGCTTTCCGAAAAATACAACATGTGCTCTAATATACAAAGTTTATTGCGGAAGACAGGATGTCTTTTAACGGGAGCATAGATCTTCATGGTGTTGTACTTTTCACGGATTTTGTCCCGTTGCTTTCTGTACATGATGGATCTGTAAGTAAACTGACACGGTCTCCCTACCAACGGATGGATGAGAGTAGTTATAGGAAGAGCACGGTCAGAGCACAACGTACGGTTTCTCGGATATTTCGGAACGCTCGAGTTCCGTCTTCAGCGAGCAAGAGAAAGTTTTTACTCCGTTGTCGGTTTAAGTACGGGTCAGAGACAAAGGGCAAGGAAGTACAGGTCAGCTCGGTAAGGTGCAACACCTGCTTTTATTGACAATAGCATTCCATACTTTGCTCAAATGTACACCTTTGTCGTGGTTCAAGGATGGATTATGTCAAATGTATAAGGCTTCTTTGATCCGCCGCAGGTGGAAACGCTCTTCACGGCAGACAATGCGCGGTTGCAGCCTTTCCTGGTTGCCACGCCTCCTACATAGGAGAAACGGGCAAACCTTTACTTGATAGATTTCATGAACACACGGCTGCGCTGGCCCGATACAAGACCACGGAACAAAGACTCAATGGTCTACCAGCGAAACGCCGTGGACGACCCCAAACCCGCGATCCAGCCAAGATCATGGATGAGGCAATAAAGGCTTCCGCGGTTGTGGAGCATGGCTCCACATGCCCATTCGAGCTGCAACCGCGCATTGTCTGCAGTGAAGAACGTTTCTACCTGCGGCGGATCAAAGAAGCCTTATACATTAGACATAATCCATCCTTGAACCGCGACAAAGGTGTACAGGTCAGCGAAGTTTGGAATGCTATTGACAATAAAAGCAGGTGTTGCACCTTACCGAGCTGACCTGTACTCCCTTCCCCTTTGTCTCTGACCCGTACTTAAACCTACAACGGAGTAAAAACTTTCTATTGCTCGCTGAAGACGGAACTCGAGCGTTACGAAATATCCGAGAGTAAACCGTACGTTTTGTTCTGACCGTGTTCTTCCTAATAACTACTCTCATCCATCCGTTGGTAGGGAGACCGTGTCAGTTTACTTACAGATCCATCACGTACAGAAAGCAACGGGACGAAATCCGTGAAAAGTACAACATAAAATTTATTGATGACATTACGACTGCACGTAAATCAGGGAAAGCATTACATTAACACGCCAAAACAAGACAAGTGGCCGTAAGTCTACAAGCATACCTAACTTCAGCAATCAGACATTGCACAATGGAATGGCCATCCCTCTTATCTGCACGTATGCATTCACCAGCGCAGGTAAAAATAATTTTAGGTCGATAAGCCAATCGGCATATTTGTCAGAACGTAAAGTTTGCAAGTCTTTACGCCTACTGAAAATTCTTAAGTGCAACAACTTGAATGAAGAAATGGGCCTCCTTTTCACCAGGGCACACGTGCGAACAGTGAACAATCATTTGCGCTCAACCGCTTCGAATGGCACGTCAAAGGCAAGCTTTTAAACATCAGCAATAATGCAGTTGCTAAATGCGCACACCAGCACTGGAGGACAACGGTATCCGCGGCTCGGGGCGGTCTGCAAAATGTTGAATGGAAAATTCGAGATCAATTCTTCACTTTTCAACTGCCTTCCGTCGTGAATCCCCTGTGGCGCAATCCGAGGCGTTGTCCCTTCGGGGAGATGAGTCAACCGTTTGCCCAGCGCAGCCACGGTCGCTCTCTCCCTCTGTACTTATCTTGTCCTACTTAGTCCGTTCGTGGCCCTCCGTTGTATCGCAAATATTCTGTCCAAACAACTATTGTTCTTCTAAACATCTAGCCAAAATGCAACACGATTGTTGCTGGCTATTTGGATATGCCAAAGGGAATCATTACCTGCAACGACGGAACGGCTTTCCTATTGACAATGGACACTGCCCATTATTAAGTAACAGTTGTCGCACGCTGCATGTCCTTGCTTCTTTCAATGTGATCAAGCTGACAACGTTCATCATAGCTAGATTAAGTTTGCGCTCGTATAGGCTTTATTACGCAACTTTGTCATAAGTAATCTCCCCTATTATTAATCACTACCTCTTGCGGTGCCCAATTCATAAATTGAACTTTACCAAAGCACAGTTATCGTTACGTGCACCGCGTTCGCTATTGGGCGCCGCAAGTTCTGGATCCCCTGCGGATACAGTGATCGCGCAGCATCTTCGAAGACTTTGAATCGGTAACTTTCGTTTTGGCACTAACGAACGACAGCCCACCGAAGCGGTCGCAGGAACGATGGTGCAGTGCTCGATGAATTGGCTAAGGAAATTGTTAAACATTGTCGGCGATAATGTAAAAGTGCCAACGGCGCCGTGACAGCGGACGAACGTGCTGATAGCGTGGGCCAACATTGGCGCATTCCTCCGCACCCGGAAGCTTAAACCAAACGTGCGGCTATCAGTCAGTCGCTTCGTGAAAAGCATTAGGGATGGTCCAATTTGTTTCAGCTGATCACCAGGTATCAGCAAGATGGGTGCACGCGCGCGCAGTCGTCGAACGAACAATATTTTTTGCCACCTAAGCTGCTATGACTGGAAAACGGATTAAACGATAAAATGACCACCGATAACGCCAATGGCGGCAGTGACGTAACCTGCAAACTGTTTACCATTTGGTAGGTATGTAAATGGTCTCAAAGTTGGGAAAGCGCACTCCTATCTTTGTCGCCTGATGCTGCGCACCGTTTGCATTGCACTGCTGTCGGTGGTCGCCACGGTGAGGAACCCGCTTGCCGCTCCGGTAACGCCCCGGGGTTGCCTCGGATCCTGGCGAAAAGGAAGCGCAGGAGGCCGCAAATTTCGCGCTGACACTTTACAATGAGGAATCCCACGAAAGCCGCTACGTCAAGCTGCTTGGCGTCAAAGCGCTGGACGACGAGACCGGTTTTGGAACTGCGTATACACTTGAATTTTACATTGGTCAAACGGACTGCCTGAAGAGTAAACAAGTGGGTTTGCTTTTGTTAACAATTGCTTCCCTATGTTTCATACTGCTTTCTTTCGTCTACTTAGTCGTTCTCCAATTACACCGAGTTGCAACGGCAATGCGCTTTCAAAAGCGGTGGCACAGTCCATTTGTGCAGCTTGGAGATAGGTCGCGTTGACCATCCCGTCAAAGGGGAGAAGCTTGAGCGTCTTTCAAACTTCTCATGCGTTCGAATGTTGCCTACCGAATTGTCAGCTTTTAACGGGGGCGAGGACGATTTCGACCGCAAACTAATGTTGCGATTTAACTCAGTGCGAATACTCAACATGATCTACCCAAAGACGGCCGAAGAAAAGAAAACTTGGAGCGACTTCAAGAGTTTCGCAAGGGAACATGGCCGGTGGTACGACACGGAGGCTGAGTTCGTTAAACGGTTCGAAATTTTCAAAGTCAACATGAAAACGGTGAAAATGCTACAGGAAAACGAGCAAGGTGGGTCTGGCCTTCACAGCGCCAGTGATCTGTAAAAGGCGAACACCATTCTGCTGTCAACTTCGCGAAGTCTATTCTTTCGATTGCGTTGTTCAGGCACCGCCGTTTATGGGGCTACGAAGTTTGCCGATATGACGCCCGAG
>CBXJ02000242.1:0-23555 GCA_000612645.2 Trichuris muris | reverse complement strand
GGTTTGCGTTCCGTCCTTCAATAGTTTGCAACGTGTAGATTTACTTGCAGCAAGTCTTAGTAGTGCTTTGAATCGCCAGGTTCCTCGGAAAAGGTGTGCGCTTGATTTGGGAGAATATGCTGCGCATTCTTGGGTCATAATGTATGCCTAAGACCCTACTAGGAACGGACAAGATGTCATAGGGAACGCAGGGCTGCCACATAGGAACACGTCATTGAAAGTAATTCGTACACTATGCACGTTCGCAATGCTTAGGCGGATCGCAAAATGTTGTGGCTTAAGGAGATTGAGGAAGCACCCATTTTCGTCGTTCCTGCTTGGCATTAGCATTTGTACATTGCAGGGCGTTGGCCTTTTACCACGTGTAAATCGGTGACTTCTGATGCACGTATCACAAGGTGAGAAAATTAATTGTTGCTTGCAGTGGCAAAACTAGAGCGACACTAGCATCCAAGCCTAAAGTGATAACATTTTGCGTGCAAGCTGTCAGCAATTGCAAGGAGACAATGAACAGTTATAGTGCCCTAAAGTTTTCGGAATGTCGTGAAGGGCTGCCGCTTGTCGCATATAATTTAGAATAAGGCAAGGCAGTTTCGAGCATTGAAACATCGGTGCACGATGGAGCACATCCCACGCGTGGCTTCGGCAGCTGCGAAAGACGGAGAGCAATGCACTGGCGGCAAGAAAAAGAAGTAAGCAATGCGATGACGTAACTGGCATTTCCCGTTGCCAACTGCAGATGAATCGCGGATAACTTGTGTCATCGCAAATATGGTCGACAATGGTATCGACTGTATTTGCGATGACACAGGTTCCACGGTTTCTTCCATTTCTCCAATTTACCATTTCAGTTTGATACTCCAGTTCGCAAGAGTCGCTGCAGGAGTGCGTGCCAAAGTGCGTTAGCGAACAGTTGGAGCTGCAATGTCGATGCAAATGAGGAGCGTGCACTCCCAATATATGTATAGTAATTTTCGGGATGCGTGGCGGAAATGGTAGCCTTACTGTCGGCAAGCATTTTTAAACGTTAAACGTCCAATGCTGAGCCAGCTGGATAGGCATGGTATTACTCAAGCCGAATATCTGCGCCTCACCGCGAGGCACACATCCCCGCGGAATTTCCTTCGCAAAGCCTATTCCTTCATTAGTCTAAGCAACTATTTTCACTCATTGAGGAGTGATACTTTTAGTCTCCATCTTAGAGCCTAAGGGTTCTTCTGAGTGCGAACGAGAAGCGCTGGAAAGGGAAAAACGATTTGAATGGGCGTTTTATCATTAATTGGTAGTGTAATAGTAATTTGCATAACATTTCATTAATCGCCGACTTTCGATTGCAAGCGTCGAAGCGTGAGTTATCCAGAAATAATGCGCCAGGCTAACCTGTGCAGCGAGAGATTAATGCCAATGAAAGTACGCCAGGGCGGACAAGCTTGAGGTTGAAGCCTCGCTTTTGATGGTTTGGCGAGCTTCAAGCGACCAGCGCCTATCGGACAGCGCTTGAGTCGACTTGGATTACGAAAGGCCTCGCTCATGCTTCCACATGTAGCTTCGGTGAGCTGAACGTGAGAATTGCAAAATGAGAAAATGCAATTGGAAATCACCGCCTCTCGCAAAGTTGATTACGCGCAGCACGGAGGCCGGATTTGAGCTTTGAAAATTTTTTTCAACAGGAATAAGTTGGGCATCAAACAGTGCTGCTTTGGCAGTGACGCCCGCTGGTAAAAATCCGCCAAGCAAGCAGTGGGAATAAACGTGTGCATTTCCGCGCGTTCGTTCCCATTTGAGTGCAAATTTAAGGCAAGCATAATTTGCATGACTTTGGGTAGCATTTCTGGGCCAGAGGATGCTACCTAATTCAAGACGTCAGTTATTACTTCTGCGTAATGTGCAGTGATGGACACGTTGCTAAATTAGGGTCGTTCGTTAATTGTCAATGCACAGTTAGCTGTTGCGTTTCGGATGCCTACGATGACAGAATTGAAATTTCGAAGTGCACTAATTGGGCAGCATTGTAAGAAAGTTGCGAAAATTATGGTTTGCTACTAGCCATTCATCCGCGTAGAATGTACCTTGGTTTATGACAACTTTGGACGCGATTGTTCCAATTCTACGTATCCATCCATGACCGTATCAAACGCAGAGCGTGTGAGTTAAAGGTTTGGCTCTTTGCCTCAATAATCTGTTACGGAATAGAAACGAGAACGGAAGTAAAATGCATTCTTTCTGGGATAACTAATGTGAGATATAAAATTTCCACCTGAATAGCTATTAACGAGAAGAAAGGTCGTTCCTTCATGTTTAGCTTAAAGCATTTATTTTATTGCTTTAGTTTGTTTTCTCCTTCCGTATTAATAGCTATCTGTCCAACCGCTGAAAGGGTTTCCGTCAAGCATGTGTGTATTGTATAAAACTAAGCAAATTAAATTCATTTACTGCGTCGTTAGAAAGGCCTGATGGCAGTTACGTTGAGACTGGGAAGCCGCCAGTCGTATTGCAAGTGCTCCTGGGAGCATTTAGCTCTTTTTGGGTTCCACTTCCGAGGGCCACACCTAACGCAATGCTAAATATAATTTTACCAAGCATTCCTATTTGCTCGAATGACTTCTGCAGCTGTTAACCCGTTGTCCTCTTGCTAATTTTCATATTGCCTCTATCAGGGTCCGGGTCCCTGTATTCAAGCATACTTGTCGGCGCGTATTGCGACCTGCTACCTGGGCGCCGCAGCAAGTACACTGGTTCAATGCTTGGCCGCAGCAACTTTCAGGGTATTCAAATGTTACTGGCAACGTTTGCATCGTTTCCCCGGGGATATGACGGTTGGCAAGCAACGGGCAGATAACTTGTCCCTACCTATGCAGGACTATTAAAACTGCTACGTGCTCTTCATGCCAGCATTTCGGCGAATAAAGTTTGCGCCATTTTGCAAACTTACTTGTACTTGAAATTAATGCAAGTGCGTCAACGAGAGCAGACCTTCAGCAACGGCACCATTACGAGGACATAAGGCTTTCATTGCGCCTGTCAGTGTGCCTTAACATCGACCATAATCTTTATTGCTCAACCTGTTCAGTTGTTCATTTGTACTTGCTCGTCCTGACATTTGTGGGACGCAGTGCACTTGTAAGTAGTGATGGTCAGATTTTTGGAATTGACCCTTTCCATTACTTCTCCATCTGCTTTATCGTGAAAATCACGTTTCGTGATTGGACGTAAGCTCGCCAACTATCTACGGAAGGCCGTGCAACAAAGATTCATAACGAACAGCGAGTGCTCAAGAAGTGCGCGAGCGCACTGCTATTAATAAGAGCTGTTTTTGTATTTATATACGAGAATTAATACAAGTAGAAGTGGATCAATAGAAGGTCTTTAGGAATAAGGTGCTGCTGCTGCTCTTCTGGCGTTTAAAGCTATGCAGTTCCCTTGCAGACGTTTCATGAACGGACAGTTTCCATTGCCAGCAATCTAGATGTCATATAATCATTTCTTGTGACCTACTCCTCGCTGTTGCTTCATTTTACGTGCGAATTGATGTTTTCGTATATTGTTTCATTTCCTGTACAATTCGACGCGAATGCGCAACATCTTTGCTTCGGGTTACCCTTGTCATGCGCGAAGCCTTTTCTACTCGGCAAAACGTAACCCCAAGCAGAGTTGCACGCTTGTGAAATTAGGGAAAACTGTCAAGTGATAACTAATTCCTGTGTACAGTCGTTCCGCTGCCGAATATTGCAATTGGCTGCCAGCTTAACTTCCACTTTTCTCTCGCGGATACTAACTCATTCCATCGTGATGGAACTTACTTTAAGCCTCAAGTGCCCACGGTCTTCCTTATGGCGTCAAGAATTTCGCTAAACCACCCGGAAATGCTGCGCCGAAACTCTAATACGGGCTATGCCCAATCGTTAATACAACCAAACCGTAGGTCTACATCTGCAGCCTTTGGTATCCTCGCTCGGAAGCATCCTTTCCTTTTTATTTGATGCGATCGTTGTTGAAGCTCCTCCCGGAAGTGTTTCGTGTTTCGTTAGGCCATTGCGGCGAGCTTGCTCCCTCAGGGTTACTGGATCATACGATTTAGTTTTCCGATGCGGGACAGTTGGGCACCTTCTTTGGTTACCGTGAATTTCCGTCGGTTTTTTAAAATCATCATCGGCACGTAATGCCGGGTAAGCGAAATTCGGCGAGCGAATTTTTTGAGACCCTCTTAATCGGTTGCGATGTCCGTGTCACCGATAACGTGGCACGCGAGGGAGTTCTCATCTTGGTCGTGCGAATGAACACGTTCTACTGCCAGGCGTCGTTTGCCTTTGCAGACAGGTTCATTATTTTCGTGCCTTGAGCAACCGTCGCGTTGGCGAAAGTTGCTTCTATGCGGCCTCGCAGTTTATGGGCGAACAGTCGTTTTGGCTAAATAGGTTGCCTTGTTTTCTTGCGAGAAATGAAACTTCGAAATTCACTTTGCCCATTTACGGTTTTCGCCCGCCGCAAATCGCCTCTTTTTGCCATCGGTCGTGCAAAACGATTTCCAAATTCCAGTCGCGGGATGCCCGCAAAAAGTGGCTAATTTCCAAGCATTTGCGTACATTGATACAGCGTAATATTTGTATAACCTAATGACCGACTTTGCCGATTTGTGGTTTTCCGTTCGAGCCTATTTCGTTCAGCCTACGTAAGTCAACTGTAGAAGCTTTCAAGGTATTCAAGGTACTGCTGTGCGGCGAATAATAGACCGTTGAGAATACAATGTTAAAGGTACTCCTATCGTAAGTAAAAGGTAACTCAATATCTAACCGTAACCATTTGTTCTTTATTCTCTTGGGGCTATTGAAGGGATAGAAGCGTTCGTCATGGGCAGTGTAACGCTGATTCAGAACTGCCGATAATTCCGTAAGTATTACGTTACCAATAAAAAACGCTACCATTTCTTAAACGGGTTTGCGCCGGCAAGAAAATGAAACAGTACGCGTCAATTGCGAAACAGCCAATTTAGGCCAAAATTAGTCGCAGCAAATTAAAAAGAATAATTCAATATATACATACATAAATATTCGCTTCATCATTAATACGAAGTAGAACTTTTTAATGCTTAAGGTATGTGAGCACCGTACTCGGTCGGACGGCAAGGAACGCGTGACTAGCAATTGGCAATGCATAAAGCGGTTTCACGTACTGGTGACCTTCTCAGTGGGCGGCAAGGCGTTGTCCGCCGGCACCTTGCCGCCCTCCGACAATGCAACTTTGTCGGAAGAGCAGCTACTTCCTTTCTGGGTAACGGAGCTTTCGTTGTTTGTAGAATGGCTCGTTCTTCTTCCGTGTTTGCCTATCTTTCTGCTGCGCCCTCGACCGTTCGTCCTATTGTCAGTCGCGACGGTTGGGCTCTTCTCCTCGTTGCCGTCGGCATCTGGTACTTTACCATTGCTAAGGAGATCCTCCTGAGTTAACTGCTTAATGAGCCTATCGTCCTGCACCGGTGACACCACCTCGTCGTATAAGTGAACAGACGGTTGATAAGGAGAACACGAGAAGCGATGAGCCAGCGGATCTCGAAAACGGTGCTTCAACCTTCTGGCGCGCCGCTCTTCCCTGCGCGCTTGGCGCTCCAGTAGGTACCGCTGTTTGGCTATTTGCCTGGCCAGCAGGTTGGATAAAGTGACAAACAGGCACACGGGCAGTATGACGACACCTATGGCGGCACCCATAATGACCGCGTTGCCTTCGAACGCCCTTTGCAATTGCTGCAGGCAACCGTTGCTGTGGATGAGCTTGACCAGTTCGGTTACCGGCTTTTCCTGGGCGCCGAAGCCGCAGACCACCGATGGCACGCTGTTCTCGGGGAGGCTGTCCCTCTTGCAGCACGAATGGGGCACACCGCAGCGTTCGGGTGCCAAATTGAAATTCGAACAGTTGTACAACGCGTTGGAACTCCAGTCGCGGTATCCCTGCGCCGTAACGCCGCAGCAGGCTAACTGCGATTGCATATAGTCGACGACGTCCTTAATGTTGTCGTTCAGATGGTACTTGACGACGCAAGCCATCAGCAGCGTTCTCAGGCTCACACCCGATGCCGAGTCCGAGTAGAAGAGAATGAAAGCGAGAAAGCCGGCGATCACCAAGCAAATGTAGGAGGCGAAAAGGCACAGGGAAAAGAACTTTAAAAGGCATATGTTCTCCCTGAGCGAGCCGGCGCACCCGAGGAAGGAAATGGCGAAGACACAGCTGCCCAGGATGATCAAAGCTACGCAAGGATTGAGCGCCAAGTCGACGAATTCGCGAACCGGCCGAAACTCTTTGGCATACATGTAAATTCCAAGCGAAATGATTATTAAGCCGATCGTCCAAACGGAGAAGTTAAAAAAGAACAGGAAGTACTTGAGCGTGCAGCTTATCTCCTGCCTGGGCTTCCACCATCGCTTGTCGTATGTGCCCCAGGACATGGCGCTTCCGCAGCTTGGGCGATACCGTTAATCCGGCGCAAAATGGCTTCCCAACAAAGTTTACTACCGGCTAAAGTCGACTAGCCGCGCTAACTGTGCGCCCGACTGATCAGAGGTCAACAACTGGTTGCTGGTCGCTCGGCGAAGGGGAAAACGGGCGCACATAGGCGACACGTGATAGGTTCTCTGACGTTTTCAAGGTGAACGACCAAACTGGTTTTGTTCAATGGCCCGAGAGAAAGAGAGTGATACAGGAAGAGAAAAGGTGGTGACGTGCTTGTCTTCCAACCTTACAATTTTCTTGACAGCAGCTTGTTGGCCGAGGGCCTACGACCTGCCACGTTGACTTCCGCTTGCCATGGGTCAGACGGTTGCCAGTATCCAGCCAGCCAGCTGTGCCATGCATTCTGCATTGGTCGACGGTGCTAAGCAACCGTATCAATCAGGTCGACCTCGCGTTTTGCCACACGTTGTAGGAAAGCCCCGCGATTGGTTTTATCGTAGGAGAGGTCGAACAGGCGGAATAAGGACGGCCAAACAATCCAACTGTACATTTGCCCGACAGACAGCTCACCGGGGCGTTTCACATTTTATTTTGATGTGCCTTTCTATCTACCATCTTGCTCAGGCAAAGCATGCCTCATTGGCGGAGGAACTCCTGAGGACGTCTTCCATTTAGCGGAACGGTGCTTGGCCTGCTGCGCGGTGCAGCAGACCAAGCTGGCGTTCCAACCGCAATACTGCATACTGGGAAGTAGGTCAGCCGGAACGGCAGTTTGAGTGACGACCGAATGGTGACCGCCAATGGACACTCAAGTGGACCGTATCCTTCGCCATGACGAAACGTTCAACGGCTGGCCTAACATCCGTTGCGCGGATGAACGACGGCAAGGATAACCAGTTTGCTCAGGTTTGATTAATTTTCCTCTTAACATCAACGCATTCTTGAAAAAGTGCTTGATCGCGTGGACCAGCTCATGCCGCTGGAGGAGGCTGTGGCACGCTCAGATGACGAACTTCCGTGGGCTATACATGGGACACCGTAATCGACATTTTTTCAGAGCATCAATTTTGTGGTGGTTGAATTTAAAACAGACG
Organism: Trichuris muris; assembly: GCA_000612645.2. NCBI lineage: Eukaryota > Metazoa > Nematoda > Enoplea > Trichinellida > Trichuridae > Trichuris > Trichuris muris. The sequence continues at coordinate 16,023 of CBXJ02000242.1, read as the reverse complement.
ATACGGCCAAACGCGGCTGAGAATTCACGTAAAAGATCTTCACTGCTTGGGGGTACGGAGAGGGTAGCAACCTTTACCCAAGTTCAGCTAGTCAGGGAGAAAGGCTTGATCTAAAGGGGTAAGTCTAATGGCATTAGCGTTCAGTTTATTGCAGCTGACGCATTGCAAACGAAATGTTCGCGATCATGAAGCCTTCGTAATTGTTTTCAAGTTATTCCGGACAAAATGAGCTAACGTCATTAGAATTCGCGTAGTGTGGCCACATATACTTGTACCAACTCGGTATGCTTTCATTAACGTTTTATTTCTTTGGGAAACCTGTCCGAAGAAACTTTAGCGCTACCTTAAAGCAACATGCCTTGCAAGCCGGTTGGCGCTGCCTTCCCATTAGCACTTTGAATAGCCTAGCTGATGTTGAGCGTGGCGTACGATCCGCCTTGGCTATCCGCATGACGAAAGATCCGCCGCGCAAGCTGGCTGGCTATCAGGGCGGCAAGCTTCCTCACTGGAGTGACGAAATGTTGTCAGAATTAGCTTTCATATTCCATGGGCATTCCAGTTCTTTCGCGATTTTGGGGAACCGTCGCTTCCGGCGAACGAACACTGAACGTCTGACTGCCTAATTAAGTCTCTGAGGAAGGTGAGCTGCGTGTACGAGTAACACTCTCTTTACTTCGCAATTAAGGCAACGCTTGAACGAAGGCAATCCTTAACGCTTAAGCCAAGGGACGATGGAATTGGTATATATATATATATATATATATATATATATATATATATATATATATATATATATATATAGCGGAACGGTGCTTGGCCTGCGTCAAATGCCGTAAACCTAAAGGCAGTTCGTTAGCATCAAACCGATAGGCGTTCTTTGAGCGGTCACATTTGCATTGCGATAGCAAAGTGCGCGACGCTACGGATATCAACAAGAGGGGCTTCTTTATTAATAACCTAATGTTCGCAGAAACGCATGAGATTCCATAGATTAGCCAGAGGCCATTCCTTGTTCCATTAAAAGTCCTCCTGTTTTAAAGTTTCAAAATGTCAAAAACAAAAGCTACCTTCTTAGTCGGGGAAATGTACCCTTCGGTGTGCAAATTTCTGAAAAAGTGTTTGTACCTTTGATGACCTCCTTACCGTTGACGAGCGTTCCTTGCGTGCCCACTGCTATCATTTGAATGCGAACTGCTTGGCAACGGGTCGGTGTAGTTTCATTATTTGAATGACACAGTTTTGCCCCGCCGAAAGTATGCACTTTATTGAGTGGTGAAACTGCATGAATGAACGTATTCGCTGTTTTGACGAACGCCCTCCGAAAACCTGTTCGTGAATTCGATCAAAGAAGCAGCGTTTGAAACGGCTTATTTCAAAGGGTAAACAGTAAGCAAAGCTGAAGGGTGCATGCTCGTGCAATGCTGCAAGCTGTTGGAGAAGACAGCCGTATATGCTTAGAACTCTGGGATCTACGTTGCTGCGTTATTAGCATTTGAAAGTGCAAAAGCTGAATAATGCCGTCGTTGAGATCCCCGCGGCAATTTGTAAAGTAGTTGTTGCACGACAATCAATTTCATTGGCCGCTCTACATTTTTCTGTTCTGAACACCTTTGTTGCTGTATAATGAGGAATTATATTGCATGAAGAAGTGTATTCAAGAGGGAAATATATTTTCAGGCTCTATTTTCACATTAGTAAAAGATTGCACGTGACTGTATGGACAAGTTTGAAGCGGTAGTCTTCCAACGTCGCTTTCGTCCGCATAGATATTTTATACATACGCGGATAAAAACGACGTCAGAAGAGAAAAGGTTGCCCGGCCCACCTTGACAATACGAATAAACGAATGACTGCGGCATTACCTAGTTTATTATGCAAATTAGACGACAACCTATTAACTCTTCAATAGTTGCTTTCAAACGACCAATTGTGCCTTCCTGAGCCATCGCGAGTAAATTATTCGCAAAACAAACTTATGCTTGCCAATCAGTAATCCATGCCCGCCATCCATCCAACGAACCTGAAGGTTTCAAGTCTTAACGAATTATTCACCCTACAGAAACAATGCAGACATAAGGATTTGAACGCGCCTTTCTACTGCGCTCAGCATTCGTACGCCATCAACATAAATAATCATGATTCAATCGCCGAACTACTTCGTTAGATTACACAACACTACGGTTAAAGCGGTTTATTCCATTCCTTGTTCTACAACTTCAATCAACCGATGATCATTCCATAATATGGACATAATATGTAACCGTACGAATAATGGATGTATAAAACGATCTGAGGGCTAACCCATAACATGGCTAAAGCTGCCTGTCCATATTATTATATCCATAATATGGATATAATAATATGGACAGGCAGCTTTAGCCATGTTATGGGTTAGCCCTCAGATCGTTTTATACATCCATTATTCGTACGGTTACATTGTCAGTTTCAGAGGAGAAAATAAATACTTATACTTCATTAGGACCGATTTAACATTGCAATAACAAGCTTACCATCGCAACCATTATTTCTGAAACAACATGCATAGCGCGCTCATGAAATTATAGCACGTGTTCAACTATGGCAACTTTGACGCTATTGATGCATAGTCAATAGCATCAATCGCAGGGCAACTTTGATGTAACACCCGGTTGGTCGTACATAGTCACGCTTGACAGTTGCGTCGATGGCAATTCTCCTTTCCCGCCATACATGCACGACGGAAAAAATTATAACTCTAATAAATGGGAAAAAGGTTCATTTTCCAATGAACTTTAAGTAGCTGTAGCTACAGGAACGGTTGCCTCCCACTGAGTCTGCCAATCAGTAATTGTTATGCATTAGAAGCATGGGTTCAACGCCAAATTTACGTACCCAACTTCAAACCGTCAAAGCAAATTGTCTCTGGTTCAACTGCAAATTTCGCTAAACTTTACCTCCATAACCACACGACAGTCTGATAACTTTTACAAAGTACATTACGTACGAAAAATCGTTTATTCTCTTTATAAAATCATCCAATATTCTCTATCATTGAACGTTCATTATTAACTTAAAATGCACTTGATCAGATTACCACAAGTTTATTCTTTCAGTGCACACCGAACCTATTGCTCACAAAAGAACATTTACCGGGCGGTTTCACGTTTTGTAGCGTCACTCAGTCCTGCACTGGGAACTTTATTAATATTACGTATTACGTTTATGCCTTTTGCAAGGAAAAAACCATTGCAAATAACTGAATTACCTTTATAAAATTGGTCATTTCGCGTGAGATTCCTCGCCCTGAGGGTGAGGACGCTTCGCTCGATTTTTGGCATTCGCTTGCTTCGCCTCCAGCGATGCTGTGAAACAAATCTATATATTTCGCGAAAAAATCTGACCGAAGGACATTACGTTCCGTAGGGCGCGACGCCAGAGGCATGTATGACTTGCAATTAGCCGAGGGCAAAAGGGCAGAAGCAACGTCTAGGCCTGAAATGTTTTTTGACGAAATAAAGTAAGAATGAAGGCCATGTCTACTTCCACCGGCAGCATCGTCATACACATTAAGCTGCTCCAACATTTCTTCAATAACTCTATTCCTGTAAAGAGAAGAACGAAATTGAACAGAGCAATGATACCTGCAACCTACTTGACCACATGACGGATCCAATACATTTCAAGGCGTTTCCTAACGTCATTAAGAACTTTTTGGTTCCACTGCCACTCCAGGTCATCGAAATCGGTACTGCACAACAACAGTGGCTCGCCTGAATTCATCTGGCTTAGTATTAATACATCCAGCATTGTGGGAATTAAGGTCCCCTGTTATCAGGTTACCCACCGGAAGCCATGCAATAATTCGGTTTCGCAGGATGCTCCGTCACATCTAGCAATTGACGAATGATCTGCAACGACGACCAAACAATCGGGAGTGTTGCCAAACATTCTTGCCTGTACCAACGGTGACTCGTTGCTCTGGCCAACGGCGAAAAGCACAGCGACTATGCAACGAATTTGATGTCGAAGAAAGGCGTTTGCGGAAATTTCGAAGCAGCAAATCGATTTTCTGAGAGAACAACAGTAAAGCTTGGCTTTCCTAAATTGTACGCACGTACGAGTCGCGTCTGTGTGATGGCACCAGACAGAATACTCGAGCAGACCGTACAGTGCGCATGCAATGCTGCACCACGTTATTGCCTGAATCGACCTTGCAGAAATTACGGAAATCGTGCGAACCGACCAAATGACGACACGCAACATCCATTGCCTTAAAGCAAAAACAAATGAAACACTAAAAACGCCAAAAAGGGGACAGCTGCAATTGCGAACCTCGATATTCAAATTTCCATGAGGGAAAAAGTACTTGTAAGTTCTGCCCTTGCAATTGAAGCGCGCGCTGAAGTCACGGGATATCGGCGCCCAAGCAAGCACTCGAACTGCGGAGGGAAGGCAGGAATTCAGAATAGACGGATAATCGAGTTCCTTCGAGGGCGGAGTAAACGAGCACTTTTTCTCTTCATCATTTACAAGCACGGCACTCCTGACATTAATAGAGACAACCTGAAAGAAACGCATAACTAAAACCCTCCGCAGCTCCATCCAAACCTACCTGTCTCGAAGCACTGACAAATTTGTCCGTTCGTCCGCATATATGGAAGTCTGCCTGATCACGGGATGCGACCAACTTTGTTTTCATTAGCGCGTCAAACAGAGCCGCCTCAACTGTGTTTTGAACATCGCGCTGCGCACAGAAACCGTCAAATTCCCATCCAATGTAAGCGAGCATCAAGCCAACTCGACGCTGCTGGTATCTGAGTTAAGTCAAATTCCGTATATTCAAAAGTGCACTAACAATATTCAAGCAGATTTATCGCAAAGGTAAAATCTCTGAGCAAGCGAACCGTAACTGCAACCGAGATATTGGCAAGCGAACAATTTACACTTCAAATATATTCAGATACGTGACAAGAACTTAGTTGCGCAAAGCTATAGACATTGGTTGGGAAAAACAGACCTGGAAAAGTCGAATTGCTTCCTAACTTTGGGCTCCTTGTTTTCCATCTAAAAATTGGCGTTCAACAATTTCATAAAGAGGATAGCCAGTAAAACGCAAGCAGAGCATGTACGATGATTCACCAAAAAGACTGAGCTGTCAGAGTTATCCTTTATGACGAAAACATTTTCATAACGGAATTCAAACGAACGCATCTGCAGGTAGTGCAAATGCAACAGTCATCACAAAGGGACGGAACAACGCTTGCGCGTTTATTTTACAGGAGAACGCTACCTGATCATCGCAATGTGTCAGTGAACTGAAAACATCAAAAGCTAGCAATGTTCAATTCAGTATGGAGTGGTCTGTGTATATCTTTCGACGCTGCTCGTTAACGGCTGCCATCCAACGACTCTGCCGGTGCTCCATGCGTTTCAAAACGCTATCGCTTGCCTGTCTTTGGCGCGCTGGGACGACGTTGGACGAAGTGGGAGCCATTTCAGCAGCAACAGGAGGGGAAAAGATGTTCTCCTAAGAACAATTGATTAAAAGCAGCAAACACGTAAGTTCTAGAGCAAATGACTGCGCCCTACGAATTCCCTTTAGAATTACGATTGCAAAAGCAAACTTTGCCCTATGTACGTCCCTACGGTAGGAATCCTGCTAGTAAATGGCAACTTACATCTTCGTCGATGTGCTTCTCATACGATGGCCCCTTTCTTCGCTGTCGGAACATGGGATTAAGGCATTGCAAGAATAGCATGTACACGACCAGTAAACTAATCGTGCTTATCACTAGAATAACGGCAACCTAAGAAGACATATAATTAGGCCCTTAAAAGTTCGAATGCCGAGAGGGTACTTTGATAAGGGTCGTATTGCGGCTCTGATACTGGCATTCGCATTGCACGCAAAATTCTTCTATTTTTGCAGTATGGATTTTGACTTCAAGTTGTGGAAGAACCACCACCTCGCAAACGCTTAAATGGAAAGCAAGATCACCGAACACAGACACATACACACATGCATATACTCATGTTGTTGGTTTAACGGCTGAGGTTCCCGTTGTAGCAATGCACTGAGTCTGAAATCACTTCAAAAAGACACCTTAACCAGTGGCTGGTTAGGTGGTATTTATTGGTGAAAGACAGACACAATGAACGTACAGAAATTCGGAGCTTTCGGAACAGCCTTGTTCCGTCTTCAGCGATGTAAAGGCGAGATGTTATTCGCATACGGGAATAAATAGGCGTTCTGTATGGTGAAGAACCCTATTGCGAAAGTCGGTGAAAAGTTCAAGGAGGGATAGAGCAGCAACCGGTGCGACTAATCAGGTTAGTCCACACCTGGCTGATTTCCATCCCTTTGTCACGATTAATGGAGGTGTTATGTTGAATGTACAGAGCCTCCTTAATCTTTCGTTGTGCAAACAGGCTCTCGCGACATAATATTTGTGGTACGAGGTTGTGCGAACATTGAGAGGAATGTTCGACAACCGCCGACCCGCGAATAGCTTCTTCCATGATCTTCTTAGGATCCGACGATTGGGGACGACCTCGGCGTCTAGTCTGCACCCCTTTGAGTCTTTCCGCTGCGTTCTTGAATCGAGATAGGCCGGCCAGATGTTCATTGAACCTGTGAAATAAAGTGTTGCCCGTTTCTCCTATGTAGGAGGCGTTGCAACCACACTTTATTTGATAAACGATCCCAGGTCTCTCTTCCGGTGGAACCCTTACTTTATCTGTTCTCGTCATAGCTCTGATGTTGGACGAGCTTTGGAAAAAGACTCTGAAGTTTAGTTGTTTACCTAACCGTATTATTTTCTCTCCAATACCTACGTAATACGGTATAACAACTAACGGTCTTGTACTGTCAACTTCTTGACCCGGTATTATTGGTCCCTGTGTTCTTTTGTTGATGACTGATGTTATTAGTCTTTTGGGAAAACCATTCAGTACTAGTGTCCTTTCTATGTGTGTAAGTTCAGATCGAAGGAACTTTGGATCACAAATAGCTATGGCCCGATCTACCATTCCTCTGATAATGCCTGCTTTTACAGCGAAAGGATGGTGTGAAGTAAAGTTCAGATATCTATCAGAGCTTGTTGGTTTTCGGTAGACCTTTGTCACTAGCTTACTGTCCTCTCTCATTACCAACGCGTCTAGGAATGGTAATGCTTTATTCTTTTCTTTCTCCATCGTTAGGCTTATATTGTCCGGGAAGATACCGTTCAGATGTTCAAGAAAGCGCTCTTCTTTACCAGCCTGTATGACAGCGAAAATGTCATCTACGTAACGTTTGAAAATGGTTGGTGCTAAAGAAGCCTCTATTGTAGTAAAAGCTCTCTCCTCAAAATGTTCCATGAATATTTCAGCAAGAATGGGTGAGAGAGGACTTCCCATTGGTGCTCCGCTAGTTTGTGAGAAGAAGCTTTCTTGAAATCTGAAATAGTTACCTTCCTTCATGCAGAAGGAGACCAGTTGGACCACATGATGAGGGTTAAGTTTAGTCCTATGTTTTAAATCAATATCTGTGTTTAGCAGAGTTTCTAATACATTGAGCGTCGTTGAAATGGGTATGCTAGTGAAGAGATCTTTAACATCATAGCTTACCAGAACGTCATTCCGGGTCAAGAAGTTGACAGTACAAGACCGTTAGTTGTTATACCGTATTACGTAGGTATTGGAGAGAAAATAATACGGTTAGGTAAACAACTAAACTTCAGAGTCTTTTTCCAAAGCTCGTCCAACATCAGAGCTATGACGAGAACAGATAAAGTAAGGGTTCCACCGGAAGAGAGACCTGGGATCGTTTATCAAATAAAGTGTGGTTGCAACGCCTCCTACATAGGAGAAACGGGCAACACTTTATTTCACAGGTTCAATGAACATCTGGCCGGCCTATCTCGATTCAAGAACGCAGCGGAAAGACTCAAAGGGGTGCAGACTAGACGCCGAGGTCGTCCCCAATCGTCGGATCCTAAGAAGATCATGGAAGAAGCTATTCGCGGGTCGGCGGTTGTCGAACATTCCTCTCAATGTTCGCACAACCTCGTACCACAAATAGTATGTCGCGAGAGCCTGTTTGCACAACGAAAGATTAAGGAGGCTCTGTACATTCAACATAACACCTCCATTAATCGTGACAAAGGGATGGAAATCAGCCAGGTGTGGACTAACCTGATTAGTCGCACCGGTTGCTGCTCTATCCCTCCTTGAACTTTTCACCGACTTTCGCAATAGGGTTCTTCACCATACAGAACGCCTATTTATTCCCGTATGCGAATAACATCTCGCCTTTACATCGCTGAAGACGGAACAAGGCTGTTCCGAAAGCTCCGAATTTCTGTACGTTCATTGTGTCTGTCTTTCACCAATAAATACCACCTAACCAGCCACTGGTTAAGGTGTCTTTTTGAAGTGATTTCAGACTCAGTGCATTGCTACAACGGGAACCTCAGCCGTTAAACCAACAACATGAATACGTTTGAGCCCGTTACAAAAAACCCGATTTTCAACACATGCATATATATATATATATATATATATATATATATATATATATATATATATATATATATATATATATATATATATATATATATATATATATATATATATATATAATGGAAGTTTACGGTGTATGTATCCTGTTTATTCTTAGAACAAATCGAATATCAACGTAGCTTTCGGAGCTGTCCCGCTCCATCTTCGGGGTCTCGCTGTGTCAGTGATTCCGTTGTGTAATCCTACAGAGCTTTCTAGTTTACAGCATATATATATATATATATATATATATATATATATGCTTACAATACCATTCAGGATTTATTATCCAAGGACAAAAGTTTAAAACAAAGAACTAGGCTCAACCCTTACCATCTGACACAACTAGTCAAACTTTGCTTAGAAGAAGGAAATTACTTCCAGTGGAATGGAAGTTATTTTTCGCAACACAAGGGAGCACCTATAGTCAGAAATCTATTATTCAACAACATATATATGTATTGCAGTTTGGCAACAACGGAAAGAAAAATATCAAACACAGACCTAACGACACGAGGATTTTAGATGTTTAAAAAGAAAAGATAACCCAACGAAAAATGCCTCACCAGGAGCGTGCTGGAACGCTGAGAATGTATAACTTTCGCTCAGAATTGTTCGCCTGCACCACCGATGGGTTAGGACAAACGCAACGGCAACGAGTCTCTTCGAATTGAGCCTGCAAAAGAATGTGCATAAGCAAATGAGCGCTTGCACCCGCAGCGTACGTGGACTGGAATAAAGAAGAGTATCAACGGAAGAACGCTTAGCTGAAAAATGATCCGCCGATGAAATCTGCAAAAGGATGGCAGGTACGCCAAATTCTCCATGAAAACTGAAAAAACGCAGCGCTCCGTTAATGCAATTTCCGAAATTCACTTCACTGCCCACCGTGGGCAACTCAAATGACAGATGATTTAGACGACCATGTGCATCCTTGCTAAGGATGAGTAGATCTACTGCTTTCACATTGCAGCCACGGTTGAAACATTAAGCTTCAGCGATGGTCAGCGAAAGCAAGCGAAATAAAATACAATCAGGCACCATTACCTGCTTTGCCAAACAATGTAGTACGCATACGCAAGTTAAACTTAAGTTTTTGCAACTTGTTAGTGAGTTAACTTCGCCAAGCGAAGCACCCTGGTTTTCTTTTGTCTCTTAGAGAAAATTCTGAAATCAAACGCGAACATTCGAGAACAAGCAAAGTTCAGTTACCAAAGAAGCACGTTCATCCCTAAGTACATGTATTACTGTATCGTTCGTTCTCTGCGTTTCGATATTTAAGGTTCTCCCGGTTGTGGAGGGCGTAAAGCGTTCAAACGGAAGTTGGAATATCATGAAGAGTGATGTCAGGTGAGTAGTTTGCAGTTATACGGCCTATAATCTTTTTTCAATAAATTACTTTCTTCGCTGTTGCCTAATAGTGGGGTGATGAAAAAGAACAGACTTACGTTTGCATAAAGGTTCACTGCAGGAACCTTTATGCAAACGCTAATCTCACGCGTTGCGATCAGCTGCCCGATAACTTGCTCGTTTCTTTATTTTTTGAAATGCTTAAGTTCCAGCGAGTTCGTCTGCGGTTTGTGCCCCTCTTTCCGTTTCGCCACCATTACAGCATCGTCGACGTTCGGAAGGCACGTTGGTCGTTCGTTGACGATCTTCTGAGTTGTCGGCGAAGTGTCCCTAGCGAACGCGTCTTGCAATTTTAAGTACAACGCCTTCGCTTGGCTTTATAGTTGCCCCGTTCGACTTCGTCCGAATTGGGTCCTATGGAACGTAACTTGGAGAAATTTGACCAGCTTCCGCAACGGCAGCCGAAGCTCACCTGAGATGCTGCGCAAAGACTGAGATCGTATGTTCTTAGCAGATGTATCATGGTGATTTTGAACTGTATTTCGGCGAACCGTTTCCCAATACAGTTCCTGGGCCCAGCGCCGAAGGGCAACCACGCCATTTGATGATGACTTTTCCGATCTTGTAGGAATCTGTACGACGGGAAATAGATAAACGCGTAGGGTTGGATTGCGGTAACTAACCGTTCAGGTTTGAATTCCTCTGCCTCTGCCCAGAAAGCTTCGTCTCGCTGTATGCTGTACGTTGGAAAAAGAACCTGGACTCCGGGCACAAACCGGATGCCACGAATAGTGCATGCCTTAACGCACGTTCGCACGACCAATCTGCATAGCGTAAATTAATGTCACTGACATGATTCTGGGAACAGTTACAGAACTAGTGGCGGGAAAAGTCGAAGAGTCTCGCGAAATACAGCGTCCAGATACTGCATACTTTGAATCGCCTCCAACTCCTTGACGTTTTCCTAAGGAAGGACTAGTAGCTTAAGTTGTGCGGCGTGAAATAACAGACGTTATTTGGAAACTTGTTTTCAATTTCTTCTTGCAACTTCTTCTGAACGTCAGTGTGTTTGGCTAGAAGCCATGCGGCGAATCCCATTGCCGTACTTGACGTTTCATAGCCGGCCAGAAGGAAGACCAATGCGTTGGCTACGATTGAATCATCGGACAAGTGAATACCCTGAGAGAAAATTGCAAAACGGATGTCATTGCTTCATTGGCTAGAACCTTCGTACGTTGACCAGTCGAGCGTCCGTGCTGGTCGTTATTGTCAATAAGTAGTTGCAGAATATCCTTACTTCCGACAAGCTTCAATAGTCGTCGTCTCGCTGGGAAAATGTCAAAGTTTTTGGCTCGTTACCTTTGCTGCGCGCTTTTGCTCCAGTAAAGTACGCAAATCGTGGACCAGCTCCTGTTCAGCCTTGCTGAACTCGGCGAACGGTACGCATCTTTTCAAGAGTACGTTCAATTCAGGGAAGAGCACTGAAATAACGTGTGAATGGCGTTGGCTATACAGTGGGCAGCATCTACGCGATAGCTTGATCAACCACGATTCATTGAAATCGTAGCTATCGAACAGCCGCCTGCAGTTGGCCAGGAATCGCTTGTTCACTTCTCCGTGTCCATCCAAGTTGAGAGCGAATGCGCACTGGGCAATGACGTCCACAGTGAGTACTTGAAAATTCCTGAAAAGGCATTCATCTCCAAGATTAACGATCGGCGAATTTCCTTTACTTGTAAATGTCAAATTCCTCGCAGGAATCCGCATACGATTGTATCGAGTCGATGAATTTTCTTATTTTTGACAAACTTGCAGCGGTCATCTGGATGTAGAATAGCTACGTGAAGCCAGGAAATCATTCATAATCTGTTGCCTGATTCATAATTTTGTTACTGAAGGCATGCGCCACGGTGCACCGAACGTCCTTCCATTCGTTTTGCTTTAGATTGAATAGGCAGTCGCTCATTGGTTTGTTCTCCAGTATGGCAATGTGCTAGGAGCAACTTACATGGAATCATTAAGGTTTCGGGTCGCATACCGAGCGGTCGGTGAAGTAGGAGAAGTTCTTGACCAAAATATCCCTGGCCAAGTCCAGATCCGTGACAACAACGTTAAGCTGCGGTCCTAAGTAAAGTCTACAAAGCCTTTGACGCCAGCTCGGCATAATCGTCGTACTTACCCGTAGACATTGCCGTAGATTTGTTTTAACTTCCTAAACAGTATTTTCTGGCTTTCATCCCACTGTAAGGAAGCAGAGTGTCATTAAAACGATTCGATCCGTTGCATCGTCTAACCTTGACTGCTGGATCAGTGAACAGCAAAGCGTTGCCCAGAAGCAAGTTGACCTTTGGTCCTTTAAGGCCCAACTTGGCTCGCAGACCGTAGGCTTGGAGGCGCAAACTGTTGTGGCATGCAATTTCTACGGAACGTAGCTAAGCTGCGTTACTTACGAGATCAGTGTGAGGACGATGAACGCCAATGCGACGAGAAGCATTTCCGTTATCATATTCGAGCTACTGAATTGGCTCCGCAAGCGATATGCCTTCAGTAACTCTTAGATTGCCGGCGAATGAAGCAGTGATGGTTCAGTTGCGGACGACCTACAAGAAGGTTGCATAAGAGAGTGTACGCGACGACAAACCTGTTTCACCGTACGCATCCTGACAGCGCTGAACTTCCGTTCACGCGATACTGTTCACGCTTGAAGTTTGTTTGTCCTATATTCAGAATAAGTAGGCCTCCTGGGCAGTGGCCCTATGAAAAAGGATTCTTGTGACACCGGAGCATTTAAAACAAAATCTCTAGTTCACCGAGCCGTAAAGAATTGCAAAGGCGCAAAGCGCGCCTGCTATCTAAGGTGAACGGATGAGATTGTCCAATGAATTGAAAAGTATAACTTGGAACTGGCAAAGCAGTGAAGGTCACGTCATGCTGCCATTGGCGCAGCTGAGTAACCAGTGTTACCTTTATCATAAATGTAGATCCATGCGACCATTAAGAACACGGATTTTCCCCCGTTTATTGATACCTTTTTATTCCAAAAAGGTAAACATCAGAGCTTTCGGGCGTGTGCCGTCGCCCGTCATCAGTGAAACACTAATTTCATCAACTGCCCAGCCAGTCAACGGTTCGGCAAGCCCCTCCGCTCGACCATCCGGGCTGGCGACATCAACTAAATGTAGATCCACAATTATTTCCGGACGGTGCAAACTGGAGCGGTTTGTAAAACAGTGACAGGTTGTATGTGGTACGTTCCGTGCAAAGGTGTGCATATGCTAATGAGTGCTTGTTAACAAAGTTGTAGCGTCATAATTGTGGAGTTTGTACTAGTTATATTACTTTACCAGCTGTGGACTGCGAGAAAGTTGGTGTGTTAATAGAATGCATCTTTACCTATAGTCACTGTCGGTTGGGCATAATCTGATTTTGCACGTTGAGTGTAAACATGCACGGTGCTTTTAGGCTGTTGCCATTGCGACATTCGAGTAAGAATGTTTAACATCTGAGCTGCACAAGGAATGTCAAATTCTTCGGAAGAAATTGTAATTGTTTGTCCTACTCATTTTGCAACACGTTCAGAAGAGATGATTGTATTTGAATAAACCATGAGATTTACTGAAAGTAGAGGTGTTTTCAAACAGTAAACAATTAATCCTAATATTTAATAATATATATGTATAAATCATTGCAGCGACTTTATCGTACCACGGACTGGCACGACCAAGGCCTATTTGGCAGTTCGAAGGAGGATAGTCACTGATCTAACCAGCGTGCCACTCTCCTGATCCAGTCGGAGTAGTAGGATACGTCGGTAAAAGCACTGACATCGCCGCACTGAGTGACCCAAGTCGCTATTCCAAAAATGAAGTATCTACCTTCATGAAGGCACATCAATGGACTTCCGGAATCGCCCTGCGATTACTAAGGTCAAATAAGAAAGGTAACACGTTCCTTGCATGAATACGTGGCATATGCCGCGTAGTCCAAAGTTGCGGGTGCATATTTCGTAGGGATGACGCAGAGGGGTATCGCCGCAGATTTCCCTGAGGGCTACGGACAGGTATGTCATGCGAAGAGCACCGAATGAATCCATGGTGTCTGAAGTGAGATCAGGCTATTAGGCATGGTTGAAAGGTTTGCCAAATTAGTACTTGCGATTCCCCAGCCTGAGGTAAGGCACGTTGTGCCGAGCGGCAAGAAGTCTTTGCGTTGAGGAACGCATATTGGATTAATCACAGCTGCGTGACGTGCAGTTGACTGGAGCTTTAATACCGCTATGTCATTTTCAGTTGCGTGAGGATGATAAGAGTGAGCCAAGTAGTCTTGGACGGGAAAAACTTGCCTAGTGTGCTCATACGGATTCAAACGGTTGTACGCACCCAGAATCACTGTGATGTTTGTCGAATCAATCCAAACATTTCTGACATTAGGTCGACTGTTCTTTCGCTGTTAACATTTCATACTTTTCAAATACCTGTCCTTGTCGTAGAGGCAGTGCGCCGCGGTGAGGACCAAATCACTGTCATTTCTTGATTTGTCAAGTTGTATCAAACTGCCACCGCACGTCACCAGTGAAGGAAACGTTCGTTGGATAAGAGCTTGCCACGGAAACGCATTAGGTGGGGCTACTATTCCTCCAACAATTCGATTTTCAATATTCGAATAAGCGGGGCGATAAAAAATGTTTCCATAATGGGCATAACCGCATTCCGCTGCAGTACTCTGTAAGGTCGTGCAATCTGTCATTTCAGTATTCGAAATTATGGCTGTTGTCCTTTATGTTTTGCTCAGCTGACTCGCTTAATTGTTCATCCTTATTATGAATCTCTATTGGTTCGTTATTGAACAGATAACGGTCTCGCAAGTACGCCTCGAAGCAGAGGCAGATTTGTTGCAGCATACTGTCTATGGTAGTGGAACAGGGTCTGCTGGTAGGATTCTTAACCGTAAATGATGTACAGGACGAACCACGGGCTTGAAAAATTGCTATGAAAGCTCTACGACTTATCTATTGGGAACACCTAAATCTTCAAGCGGAGGAGCTGATTAGAGTGTCAGTACTTTGCAGCACTTGAGCATTAATATTTGCCTATATTTCCAGTCGGAGACAGGATGTTTTGTAACGAATCCGTTAGTCATGTTGATCTTCGATACGGTGGTTGCCCGTTGGAGCCTTTGGATGTCTGAAATAAACCAAGAACTCGCCCTTTCAACGGATGGATGGGAAGTTGTAAGGGAATCTCGAACACCAGTATATAACCTCGAAGCTTTCGGAACTGCCTTGTTCCGTCCTCAGCGATTTGGAATCATTCCCAAACTCGCTGAGGACGGAACAAGGCACATCCGAAAGCTTCGAGGTTATATACTGGTGTTCGAGTTTCTCTTACAACTGCCCATCCATCCGTTGAAAGGGTGTGTTCTTGGTTTATTTCAGACACCAAAAAAGCTTCAATGGGCAGCAACCGTGTTGAAGATCAGCATATATTTCCAGTTATTGTTAGCGTTGAACCACGCTTCGGCGAAGAAGCTTGTTTCCGCTCTCGTTATCTTTCTTTCAGCATACTTGAACTATGCCTGAACGCTTAAAGATTTAGTTCTGCTAATGAATCAACGGGCGAAATGCGTTTCACTTTTTTCCTTTGTCTTCACTATGCACGTATGAGAATAAGAGGTTAAGAGAGAAGTAAAATATTGGCTGCCGTTCTTAAAGGGATCCTTTTAAGCAGTTGATAGCGTCCAGCAACTGTGGTAATGTGATTTTGTTGCCAATGAATTCGATTGCATCTTCCCTCCGTCGGCTAAGCCAGAATGCAATTTCGGGATTGCCAAGCGGACCATTAAAGTAGCCGACGTAGGGTAAGCATGCTGCGTGAAAATTTGTTTGAACTAACCACTGGTGTATATATTCGATTGTAATACCGAGCAGTTCGAAAATGCGACTTGCAAATTACTTACGTTCCAGCAGAGTATGCTGAGCAATACGACGCACCGCGATAGCAGCGTGAGCATGATTCACGATCTGCTAATGCAGCAAGTGTTTATCGGTGAAATGACAGACGTAGAAAATGGCGCACCTGTTGAGTTATGCGGCTTTGAATTTGGCCGTCTTTCAATCCTGACGGCCATATTTGCTGACATGATCGTTTGTTCATG
>CBXJ02000241.1:0-21927 GCA_000612645.2 Trichuris muris | reverse complement strand
TCCTTTTATTCCATTATTTACCGGTTATACCTAAGCTTAAATCACAAAGGAAACCTTAAATTTCAGGTGCACGCTTCTGTATGTGCAAAAAATGAAGATATAGGCATGTTTCAGAGAGGAATTCAGTGAAGTGACTAGCCAGTGTACAATTTAGGCAGACAGTTAGCGAGGTAATGGAAGAAATGGAAATACTTTTAATCAGCTCGATTAGACAGCGGAATCTCTCCACTGCCGGTTGTTAAAGCTTGCGTGCATGCGTATACCTGAAGTTAAAGGTCTGTTGCAGAAGTTCTAAAGTCTGGTGATGTTTTCGTGACATTAGCATGCTGTTGGAACGGACCTCTTCTTCGTGTTGCTTATCTCCTGACCGAGTTGGTTTCGCTATACGTCGTTCCGCTCTGCGCCGCATTTAACGCAGCTTGTCAAAGACGTCAAGTGGTGACAACCAGTGGACGTTAAAATTTCTGATGTTCTCTAAATTTAATTTACCGTGCTCATGTGCTCGATGTTCCTTTGTTTCCTGTTTCGTGGACACGTTTGCGTTTTAGGGGTCGAGGAA
The DNA here is from genome assembly GCA_000612645.2 of Trichuris muris. Taxonomy (NCBI): domain Eukaryota; kingdom Metazoa; phylum Nematoda; class Enoplea; order Trichinellida; family Trichuridae; genus Trichuris; species Trichuris muris. The sequence continues at coordinate 21,368 of CBXJ02000241.1, read as the reverse complement.
GTTGGCGTTGCTGATCATGCGTCGAATGCTAACATCTCTCCCAATGGTTTTCATCTCGTCGCCCTCCTCTCAGTGCAGCTCCGAGTACTCAATGATTCGGTATGCTATTATGCTGGCTTAAAGGCAGTTTTCTTCGTATATTGCGTTTTGTGCCCATAGAATTTAAGTACATCGGGTCTTAAGTGCTTGTGTTTATATCCTTTTTGCATAAGTAGTTTTGTATTCTGATTTTCTAACAGCTGAACCTCATTATGTTTTTGTGTACCGTGTTTTCGTACCTTTCCTCACTGCGTATTTCCTGTGGTTAATAGAAACCGATTCAACCTTACCAGAACGCTAAGGACGTGCACAGTGACGGTGAACTTAGTTATTTTCGAACTGCACGTCCGTGTAGTAGCGTGCTTTCTTCCATCCGCTACTATGTCAACCGCCATGTTGAAGCGTACAGTACTTCCACTTGATTATCCGCATAACATGGGTATTTTCAACGTGATGGTAATCCAGCTTTACCGTTTCTTGGATAGTACTTGTAATAAAGCTGCAAATGCCCCACCAGCGGATGGATGGGCGATTATTAGAAATATCACAGGTCAGAACGCTTATCCTATCGTAGCTTTCGGAACGCCCTGGTTCCGTCGTCAGCGGTGTTGAAAGGGGGATTCATTTATTCCGCTCGGGGATCTTATACGCACAAAACGGGGTCAAGGTGGGGATCGGATTGGTATGGTGCAGCATCTGGAGTTATTAATAGCTGCATTCCACACCTCGCTGATCTCCATGCCTTGGTCGCGATTGATCGTACTATTGTGCCTTATGAACAATGCTTCCTTAATCCGCCGTAGCTGGAACCTGTTTTCGTGGCAGATTATGTTGGGTCGCGGGTCAAGTGACCAGTGGATGGCGTGCTCCGCGACCGCGGAAGCGTTGATGGCCTCCTCCATGATCTTTTTCGGAGCGCGGGATTGTGGTCGGCCACGGCGTACGGTATGTAACCCGTTGAGTCTTTCTTCTCATTCTTGTAACGGGTGACGTACGCCATGTGTTCACGAAACCTGCGGGATAAAGTGTTGCCCGTTTCTCCAATATAGGAGGCGTGGCAACCACAGGTGATTTCGTATGGTCTGCTGTCAAATGGAACCTTGGTCTTATCCGTTCTCACGATCGTCCGAATGTCACTCGAAGATTTGAAATGGACGGTGAAGTTTAGAGAACGACCTAAACGTTTTATTCTTTCACCCACTGCACTAAAATATGGGACAACTAAAATGGGTCGTTCAGGAATATCGTTAGTCACCGGGATTGGCCGTTTTCTCGAAAAACATTGCCTTACTATGCTTGTAATGAACGAATTAGGGTAACCGTTGTTTAATAAAGTTTGCTTTATATATTTTAATTCTGAATACATGCATGGAGGGTCGCAAATTCGTATGGCACAGTCGACCATGCCTTTTACTGTACCTCTTTTTATAGAAATTGGATGATGCGATGAGAAATTTAAATATCTGTCAGAATGCGTTGGTTTTCTATAAACTGTAGTATTTAGCGAACCTTCTTCCTTTTCACAAGTACGTCTAGAAATGGGAGACTATTGTTACTTTCTTTTTCAATGGTTAACTTAACTGAAGGAAAAAGACCGTTTAAGTGCTCCAGAAAAACTTTTCTGGAGCTTTTCGGATCGCTTTTCGGCTGGCGTTTTGTTCCAATGCGGAAGCTGGGTAGCTAAATACCACGAGCACGATTCATTGCTGAAGAACATCGTCAAGGAAACGTTAACGGACGAAGAGCGCAAGGCGGCTGGAGTGGAGTATGAAAAAGCAAACCGAGTGACTACTTCGGGCCGCATTGACGTGACCCGCAGTCGTAAATCGCCCCGAGTGACTACTTCGAGGCGATTCCGCTTCTTCGTGGCGAGATCCGTAACAACACTAAAGCCACAATATCGCTCCATTTGGCTTCATCGCCCTCACCCAGGAAAGGGGGCGATATCGCCCCCTTAGCCCTTCACCGCGCCCCAATCGCCCCTTTCGCGCTTATCGCCCACCTGGACTTCAAAATCGCCCCCTTTGCCCACCACTGGGGTAGACGATAGTCGCTTGACGGTCATGGTTCGACCTGATAGTTGACGTCGTCAGCCCCGGATGGTTGAGCTTAGGGGCTCGCTGAACCATGGACTGATGGGACAGTCGATCAAGTAATTTGTTTGGTACTGAGGACGGACCGAGGAGAAGGTCCGAAAGCTTAGACTTTATTGGTAAAAATAAAAGGCTTCATCTGACGGGGAAAATCCGTGAGAAACTTTTGTTTGCAAGGCAGGATATTGTTAATGCATTCAGGGTACTATCATAAGTAGTCTACCACCAATGTTTCGGACATATTTCTTTATGACTGTGAAACCGTAGTGTATCGGGAAAATCACGTCGCTTGTATTGTATCTCGTTGCTCATGTCATCCTACTGCAGCGATAATTCGGACAATTAGTGTTTTGTTCTTGGTTTCTACGTTATTCCTCGGCCAACGATTATCTCCTCATCCAACCGACGTAGTACAGGCACGGTGATGCAGCCGGCTTCCGTGCTTTGAGATATGGACCGGTGTTGCGGACAGCCGTGAAGAAATGTTTACTGTACATAAGTGATGTTTAAGTGAGATATGCGTAAGGGAAAGTTGCATAAGCGGCAGAAAGTTTTGTACAGGACACGCTACGTAGCTTCCCGGTGATTATGGTGGTACGTTGCGAAAATAGACGAGTCAAGCGATTTCTCCACAACACGCCCGTAACGGGAAGTGTAGGTTGGTTGTTGGGTTCGACGTATTTCTTCATTATCAGCCGTTTTAAACGTATTTCTTCAGCATCGAGCCAATCTATCCCTTAGCGGCGTCATGTCGAACGACAACCTCGGTGCATTTGACCAGATGTGATGACACGTATGTTTTTCGAGTGCTTAGTGATTGGTTTGGAAAGCGGTCGATATCGCGTATAAAAACATTGAGAAGATGCACCTAATTCACAGTATCCATGTCAGCAAATGTTTCGTCTGGAGAATTGTAAAAATCTGCACGAATTCGTAGAGTCGTAGCGAATACTTACTCTGCTGCACAGCGACCGACCTCTTGTTTCACCGTTCCCGGAAGTTCAGGAAGAATTAACGGGAGCATTTCCCTTCCAGTTCATTCATTGTCGGTCAGCTTGTTTGAAATGACCAAGGAGTCGAAGAGAACGCCTAGGAAATGAAGTTTAATCACGTTTAACGGTTGGGTTACAACAGGAATCGTGTTTGACAAGTTAGCCCGCCATGGGTTAACGCACGACTCATGGTTAATATCGTCATTACCAGAGCTTCCTTGACAAGTTACAGATGGCAGCTATAGTAATTTTACCGCAAACTGTTGACAAGAAAGTCATAGGTACTCACAAGTTGATGCATGGTTGACAAGATATCCTTTAAAAGATTAACCAATTTTAACGGTTGGGTTAACGCAGGACTCATGGTTAATATCGCCATTACCTGAGCTTCCTTGACATGTTACAGAGGGCAGCAACCGTAATTTTGCCGTGAATTGTTGAGAAGAAAGTCGCAGATACTCAAAAGTCTACGCATGGTTGACAAGATATTGTTTAAAAGTTTAACCATGTTTATCCTCTGGGTTGACACAGGATACATGGTTAAGAAGTACCACATCCTGGGTTGACACAGGACTCATGGTTAATAGCTGTTTAATAGTTTAACCAAGTATAACACTTATGTTAACACAGGACTCGTTGTTGAAAAGTTAAACCGCCACGGCTTAACACGGGAATCATATTTAACATCGCCATTACCACAGCTCCTTGACAAGTTACAGAGGGCAGCATCCTTAATTTTATAGTGAATTGTTTAAAAGAATATCATCGATACTCGAAAGATGACGCATGGTTGACAAATGTACTTTGGTAGTTTGACCAAGTTTAACTGTTGGGTTAACACGGGATAAATGGTTAACAAGTTCCACCCCCTGCGTAACACAGGACTCGAAGTTAATACCTCTTTAAAAGCTTAACCAACTTTAACCGTTATGTTGCGGCTATGCCGCAAGGCTATCTGCGCTATTTACCATAACAGGTCAGCGTACGCTTACCGAATTAGCTTATCGGTGCATAGATAGCGCAGAACCAATTTACATAATCGACGTGTAGCGAGAAACTATATATAGTCAGTTAGTTGTCGGTGACTGGCACCGCTGAATGCTTTTTCCTGCGCGGTTGTGTACATACGTGTGTTGGCAGTAAAACGTTATATCTTTATGTTGCTGCGTGGTTGAGCCTGAGCGACCGATTCCTGGGTAACAGCAACATAAAAATTGGTCCTCCGAGCCGGATCGTATCCGAACATGCCAAGGACAGGTCGATCGAGACGTGAAGGCTGTTCCCTTGATCGTGAAGCCGGTGGGACGTTAGCCGACGTCGGGGCATCCGAAGTTTTCGACAACGATGGTGGCAAGGTGACGCTTGACTGTATAGCCAAGGTATGCGATGCTGTGGCCAAGCTGTCGGAGAAGGTGGATGCTCTGCTGACGGAGAGAACGTTGGTTGGACGTGCTTCAAGGGAAATCCACCCGCAGTTGCTGGACCGTTCTGTGCCTCCAGTCGAAGAGGAGGAATTGGTGAAAGCCAATCCAGAAGTAGTGGCATCTTCGCAGATCGATACGTCTTGGTTCATGGCAAACGCTGCACCTTCAGCGGCATTAACTCCACCTCCGAATCCGTGGCTGCAGCGATTGGCGCCTGCAGCGACTATTAATGTCTTTGACGGAGACCCTCGTGAATGGCCACGGTTCATCGCGAGCTTTAAATCGATGGTCCACGATGCGGTTTCCTCCGACGCCGACCGTTTGGCCATATTGTCGCAGTTGCTCTCCCCTCGATTGAGAGAAGGGTTTGCCGGGCTGCTTCACTCGCCGTCTATGTATGCGCGCGTGCTGCAAGATTTACATGTGCTGTACGGTAATGAGTTTGCCATGGTGAAGTCGCACGCAGACTCCTTATGTAGAGTGCAACCGTTACGGTCTGAATCCCTCCACGAGCTGGAGCGATTCTACTTGCAGGTACATGGGCCTGTCAGCGTTTTGGAGAGCTCAGGATGGCAAAGTGAGTTGAACTCCGTAGTTCTGGTGGGTCAGATTTCAGATAAACTCACTGCTCATCTGAAAGATCAATGGAGTGGCGTTGTGCAATCGAACTTGCCGAAGACTCCTAATCTTCGACAGTTTGTGGATTGGGTTCGGGACTTGATCGTGAGGCGTCGTTTAACGCTGACGAAGCCTGAGCAGATGACCAGTGGAGGTTCGACGACCGTAAAGAATCGTGAAACCGTAAGGATTCCTCGTAAGACTTCTGCTGTATTTGCGGCTGCAGCTCCAAAAATGCATCAGTGCTACGTGTGCGAAGCGGAAGGGCATGAAATTGGTTCATGTCCAGAATTTGCAATGAAAAACCTGGAAAGCCGTCTATTGACAGTACGGCGTCTACGTCTTTGTTTGGTATGCCTTGAGCGGGGACATTTCAAGCGCAATTGCAAATCGGTCAAACCGTGCACCGTCGAAGCTTGTGGAGGTAGGCATCATAGCCTCCTACACGGGGCACCACAATTGTCCACAAAGCACAGCGCGGAGTCAGATCACGGTGTGGAACGGAATGCAGGACTGCTAGAAACGACAGTCAATCGAGCTAGATTGGCTCCGCAGGTGAAACGTCCGCAGACCGCTTGCGCCGTGGTGCCACTGCGTGTCACATACAAAGGTGTATCGAAGCAAACGTTTGCCCTCTTGGACAGTGGGGCGGATGTGTCACTGATGACGCGGCAATTGGGAGACGAGCTAAGGATACCCGAAGCAAATCGGTATTTAGTCATAAGGACCATACACGGTATCTCAAGGGTCAAGGCGAGCGAAACAACGTGTTCGGTGTCATCGCTGGATGGATCATATTCGTTCGTCGTGGAACCAATGATCGTTTTGGAAAGGCTCTACCTTGCCGGAGGGGTGTCACAGTTGAAACGTTTGCAAGAACGTTGGGATCACCTTAGGGAGTTGCCTCTTGTTGATCGACCCGATGGTGCGGTCCAGATGTTGCTTGGAATCAACGTGCCGGCCGCGCATCGGCACTACGATGTGAGGGAACTGAAGCCCGGAGTAAAGGGACCCGTCGGGATCCGGACCCCGTTCGGTTGGACAATCGTTGGTCATGTGCCCGATGCTGAAGGCTGCCTTGATTTTGCCCGCACGTATTTCGTGGGTAATCGTCACTGCTGCTCGGGTCCCAGTGAGGAGACCATTCTCAAGCAACAGTTAGAGAAATTTTGGCACATCGAATCTTATGGAACCGAAGTGGCTGAGAGGAAACGAAATAAAGAAGAAACTGTGGCAGACACCTTATTGCATTCGACCACGAGATTCGTTGGTGGGAGGTATGAAGTTGGCCTATTATGGAAGTCCCCAATGCTCCCTCTTCCCGACAATCGGGATGCGGCTTTGCGACGTTTCTTCGCGAATGAGCGCCGCGTTGTAAAGAATTCCGTGATCGCGAAGGCGTATGAAAGCTGTATGGAGAAATTGGTGGCTCTCGGTCAAGCGAGGAAATTGAGACCATCCGAGCTGAAAGGGCCTGCCGGCAGAACCTGGTACTTATCTCACCATGCAGTTGTCTCTGGGAAAAGGCCTCGCAAGATTCGCGTGGTCTTTGACGCTTCGGCAAGATATCAGGGTGTCTCTTTGAATGATTGTTTGATGAAAGGACCGGACCTCTTGGTGGATCTACCTGGTTTGCTGTTGAAGTTTCGAAGACGTAAGGTTCCTCTTTCCGCTGATATAGAGAGCATGTACCATCAAGTTCGCGTACCGGAGACAGATCGATCAGTATTGCGATTTTTTTGGCGCAAGCCAGGTTCTGATGAGCCCCCGAGAGTACATGAAATGTGTGTTCATGTGTTTGGGGTTACCTCATCACCCTGCAGTTGCATGCACGCTTTGTGTCAGGCTGCAGAGGATCACAAGGCATTGTACCCACTTGCGGCAAGAAAGATATTGGAGAATATGTATGTGGATAATCTTCTGGATTCAGTGGACACAGTGGAAGAAGCGAAGACTCTGTACCAGGAGGTTACAGCTCTTCTTAAAGTGTCAGGCTTCCGCCTTCGGAAGTGGGCGTCGTCGTCACGGGAGCTACTCTCCATAATACCAGCGAGTGAAAGAGCAGACCCAAGCGTTAATTTAGTTCGCGACCGATTACCTGAAGAACGCACGTTGGGCATAAGTTGGGATTGCGAATTTGATGAACTTCGTTTCCATTGGACACCGCCGGCAAGCGATGTCGTAACAAAACGCAGTATGCTAAGTGTCGCGGCGAGAATATTTGACCCGCTAGGGCTAATATCGCCGATTATCGTGAAAGCACGCACAATTCTGCAGGATGCATGGAAATTGCACTGCGGATGGGATGACTCGCCTGATGAGCGAATAGTTACTCGGTGGAAGGCATGGCTGTCAGATTTAAATGGCTTATCCGCTATCGTTATCCCTAGATGTGTCTGCCCTCTCGACGGAGCGCTATCGCTCCATGTTTTTAGTGACGCTAGCAAAATGGCTTACGGCGCGGCCGTATATTTGCGAGTAGAAGTCGAAGGGACAATGCCCCATGTTTCGTTGGTTATGGCCCGATCGAAGGTAGCGCCACTACGTGAAATAACGATACCGAGACTAGAACTGCAGGCCGCTGTAATGGCGGTAAGATTAGCGCGTTCGGTCACGACTGAATTGGAGATGAGCATGAGCAATGTCACCTTTTGGACTGACTCGTCCGTTGTGCTTTATTGGCTACGAGGATCATCACGACGGTTTTCGCAGTACGTCGAGAGTCGAGTGTCCGAAATAACAGGTTCCTCCTGTGCGGAGCAGTGGAGGTTTGTATCAGGTAAGGATAATCCGGCGGACGACTTGTCAAGAGGAATCTCTGTTAAACTGTTGAATGATCGTCACCGGTGGTTTCGAGGTCCTGAATTTCTTCGGCATCATGAATCCACATGGCCAAAGCTCAGTATGTTCTCAGATGACATTAGCGAGGCGGATCTGGAAGAGCGTGCAACGGTTCGTAATGTTCAGGTCCCCCGTTCAAGCGATGATGATGCAATATTAAGTACTATTTTCCGTATGTCGGACATGTCCCGTTTGTTGCGTGTTATTCGGTGTGTACTGCGTTTTGTGAATTCGTGCCGCCGGTTACCGGACGAATGTTCAACCCGTACAGCACCAACAGGGACGTTGGAGAGCGCATGGAAACTGTGCATCCGCAAGGTTCAGGAGGATTACTTCCAGAAAGAAATCGCACTGCTCAAATCGAAATCAGCCCTGCCTCAACGGAGCAAACTTCATTCCTTGAATCCGTTCTTAGATGAATCCGGTATTATGCATGTGAATGGACGGCTGCGCTACGGCTACATTTCGGAAGAAATGAAGCATCCACCCATTTTGCCAGCCAAGCATCATTTCACGGTAGTGCTTATAAGACACGCGCACGAAGCTCGCCTGCATTCGGGTACTGAAGATACGCTAGCTGAACTGCGATGCCGCGCGTGGGTTATAGACGGTCGCGCTGCTGTACGACGTGTGCTTTCTAATTGCGTCGTATGTCGAAAGAATGAAGGTCGACCGGTTACTCCTGTCATGGCGCCTCTCCCGCGATGCCGTATTGAGAAACCTGCGCATGCTTTCGCTACGATCGGCATCGATTATTTTGGTCCTTTCATGGTGACGGAAAGAAGGGCACTGGTGAAACGGTGGATTTGTTTATTTACATGTCTGACGGTGCGCGCAGTTCACATGGAAGTCTGCGGATCGTTGGATGCGGACGCTTTCCTGTGCGCCTTTAGGAGATTCGTGGCACGCAGAGGCACGCCAGCAATCTGCATTTCGGATAATGGGACGAACTTTGTCGCCGGCCAACGGGAGCTCAACCAAGGGCTTCACCGCTTAAATTCGTCGCGGATAGTCGAATACATGAATCAGAAAGGAATAGAATGGCGATTCAATCCTCCTGGCGCTCCACACTTTGGAGGAGTGTGGGAACGTCTGGTTCGAAGTGCGAAAAGAGCGATGAATGTAACCTTAAGGGGACAGCGCTTGACGGACGAAATGTTGCAGACAATAGTGGTTGAGGTCGAAGGGCTATTGAATGGTCGCCCCCTGACGCACGTAAGTCTTCACCCGCAGGATTCGGAGCCGCTCACTCCGAACCATTTCCTCCTTGGTCGACCATACGCAACGATCCCGCCTGACGTGTTCCACCCTACAGAAGTCTCTTCTCGGCGCTGTTGGAGAGCAGCGCAAACCATCGTCGACCATTTCTGGCGTCGCTGGTTGCGTGAGTATCTCCCAACGTTAAACAAGGCTCCAGGAAAGCGATTGAAACGGTCCGATGTGCAGGTTGGAGATGTCGTGCTCGTCATCGACACGTCCAATCCCAGAGGAACATGGCCAGTGGGACGCGTAGAAAAAGTGTACCCGGGGCCAGATGGCGTCGTACGAGTAGTGGATGTCAAGACAAAATTCGGCACGAAGAGGCGTCCAGTTACTCGCCTAGTCAGGCTATTCCAAGAAGGGCAGTCGCCGTAGGCGAGGCCGGGAGAATGTTGCGGCTATGCCGCAAGGCTATCTGCGCTATTTACCATAACAGGTCAGCGTACGCTTACCGAATTAGCTTATCGGTGCATAGATAGCGCAGAACCAATTTACATAATCGACGTGTAGCGAGAAACTATATATAGTCAGTTAGTTGTCGGTGACTGGCACCGCTGAATGCTTTTTCCTGCGCGGTTGTGTACATACGTGTGTTGGCTGTAAAACGTTATATCTTTATGTTGCTGCGTGGTTGAGCCTGAGCGACCGATTCCTGGGTAACAGCAACACGTTATGTTGACACAGGAGTCGTGGTTGACAAGTTAAACCGTCATGTTTTAACACAGGACTCATGGGTAATATAGCCATTACCAGAGCTTCCTTGACAAGTTACAGATGGCAGCTATAGTAATTTTACCGCAAACTGTTGACAAGAAAGTCATAGGTACTCACAAGTTGATGCATGGTTGACAAGATATCTTTTAAAAGATTAACCAATTTTAACGGTTGGGTTAACGCAGGACTCATGGTTAATATCGCCATTACCTGAGCTTCCTTGACATGTTACAGAGGGCAGCAACCGTAATTTTGCCGTGAATTGTTGAGAAGAAAGTCGCAGATACTCAAAAGTCTACGCATGGTTGACAAGATATTGTTTAAAAGTTTAGCCATGTTTATCCTCTGGGTTGACACAGGATACATGGTTAAGAAGTACCACATCCTGGGTTGACACAGGACTCATGGTTAATAGCTGTTTAATAGTTTAACCAAGTATAACACTTATGTTAACACAGGACTCGTTGTTGAAAAGTTAAACCGCCACGGCTTAACACGGGAATCATATTTAACATCGCCATTACCACAGCTCCTTGACAAGTTACAGAGGGCAGCATCCTTAATTTTATAGTGAATTGTTTAAAAGAATATCATCGATACTCGAAAGATGACGCATGGTTGACAAATGTACTTTGGTAGTTTGACCAAGTTTAACTGTTGGGTTAACACGGGATAAATGGTTAACAAGTTCCACCCCCTGCGTAACACAGGACTCGAAGTTAATACCTCTTTAAAAGCTTAACCAACTTTAACCGTTATGTTGACACACGAGTCGTGGTTGACAAGTTAAACCGTCATGTTTTAACACAGGACTCATGGGTAATATAGCCATTACCAGAGCTTCCTTGACAAGTTGCAGATGGCAGCTATAGTAATTTTACCGGGAATTGTTGAGAACAAAATCATAGATACTCAACAGTTAACGCATGGTTGACAAGATACCCTTTAAAAGTTTAACCTAGTTTAACCGTTGGGTCAACACAGGACACATGGTTAACAAGTTTACCCAACTTGTTGTAAAGACTCACGGTTAACAATTTTAATCAACTTCGGATAATTCAGGGAATCTTGGCTAATGCCGGTGTAAGTGTTTAAACAATTTTAACGGTTGGGCAACAAGTGGAACAGTGGTTGACAAGTTTAACCGATGTGCGCTAACAGATGACTCACGGTTAGTAACGTGATTACGAGTGCTTCCTTGACAAGTTACAGACAGAAGCTACAGTTATTTTACCGTGAATTATTGAGAAGAAATTTATAGATGCTCAAAACTTGCCGCATGGTTGAAAAGATATCCTTTAAAAGTTTAACCAATTTTAACACGTTCCTCAACAAGGGACACGTAGTTCACCAGTCTAACTACCTTGCGTTAACACTAGACAGACAGTTAGCCAGTTTAACTGCCTAGGGATAACTCAGGAATCATATTTAATGCCAGTTTAAAGATTTGATCAAGTTGAACGGTTTTGTTAGACAGCAATCGTCGTTGACAAGTTAACCCGCCATTAGTTAACTCAGGACCCATCGTTAATGCTGCCATTACCAGAGCTTCCTTGGCCACCAACAGAGGGCAGTAACCGTAATTTTACCGTGAATTTTTGAGAGGAAATTATAGATACACAAAAGTTGAGCCGTGGTTGAAAAAGTATATTTTTTAATACGTTTACAATGTTTAATCGTTGCGCTAACAATGGACACATGGTAAACAAGTTCCACCCCCTGGGGTAACACAGGACTCTTTTTCAATACCTGTTTCAAAGATTAACCATCTTTAACCGTTAAGTTAGCACAGGAATTGTGGTTGACAAGTCAAACCGCCATGGGTGAGCACACTACTAATGGTTAATATCTCCATTGCCAGAGCATCCTGGACAAGTTACAGATGGCAAAAACCGTAATTTTGCCGTGAATTGTTGAGAAGATGGTTAACATCGTTAGCAAGTTTAATTGCATTTGGTAATACATGTACAAGAAGAAGAAGAAGAAGTAATTTTACCGTGAATTATTGAGAAGAATTTTATACATACTACAAACTTGCCGCATGGTAGAAAAGATATCCTTTAAAAGTTTTACTAATTTTAACCGTTTCCTCATCACGGGACACGTGGTTCACTAGTCTAACTACCTTGCCTTAACGCTAGACTCACAGTTTGCCAGTTTAACCGTCTTGGGATAACTCAGGTATCATTATTAATGCCGGTTTAAAGATTTAATCAAGTTGAACGGTTTTGTTAGACAGCAATCGTGGTTGACAAGTTAACGCGCCATAAGTTAACGCAGGACTCATCGTTAGTGCTTCATTACCAGGGCTTCCTTGGCAACTTACAGAGTGCAGTAACCGTAATTTTACCCTGAATTGTTGAGAAGATATTATAGATGCACAAAAGTTGACCCATGGTTAAAAAGGACATCCTTTAATAGGTTAACCACGTTTAACCGTTGGGCTAACAAACGACACATGGTTAACAAGTTCCACCCCTTGGGGTAACACAGGATTCGTTTTTAGTACCTGTTTCAAAGATTAACCATCTTTAACCGCTAAGTTAACACAGGAATTGTGGTTGACATGTTAAACCGCCATGGGTCAGTATACTACTAATGCTTAATATCTCCATTGCGAGAGCATCCTGCACAAGTAACAGATGGCAACAACAGTAAATTTTCCGTGAATTGTTGAAAAGAAAGTTATAGATGCTCAAACCCTGACGCATGGATGAAGGATATCCTTTAAAAGTTTAACAAACTTCAACTCTGGGGTTAAAATATTATACGCGGTTCAGAAGTTCCACACCCTGGGGTAACGCAGGTTTCATGGTTCATATCTGTTTAAAAGTTTAACCAAGTTTAAACGTTATGATAACACTGGACTCGTGGTTGACAAGTAAAATACTATCGATCAACACAGAACTACTGGTTATAATACCCTTTACCACAGCTGCCTTGAGACCTTACAGAAGGCACCAACCGTAATGTTAACGTGAATTGTAGAGAGGAAATTCATACATACTCAAAAGTTGACCCATGGTTGACAAAATATCGTTTAAAAGTTTAAACAAATTTATCCGTTTGGCCAATACAGGACACATGGTTAACAAGTTTACCCCATTTGGGGTAAACACTCACGGTTAACAATTTTAACCACCTTCGGATAACTGGGGAATCTTGGTTAATGCCGCTGTAATTGTTTAATCAAGTTTAACGGTTGGTCTAAAATATTAACCATGGTTGATAAGTTTAATCGATGTGCGTTAACAGAGGACTCATGGTCAATAACGTCATTACGACTGCTTCCTTGACAGGTTACAGATACCAGCTACAGTAATTTTACCGCGAATTATTGAGAAGAAATTCATAGATACTCAAAACTTGCCGCATGGTTGACAAGTTACCCTTTAAAAGTTTAACCAATTTAACCGTTTCTTCAACAAGGGACACGTGGTTCACCAGTCTAACTACCTTGCGTTAACACTAGACTCACAGTTAGCGAGATTAACCGCCTTGGGATAACTCAGGAATCAAATTTAATGCCAGTTTAAAGATTTAATCAAGTTGAACGGTTTTGTTAGACAGCAATTGTTATTAAAAATTGGACTTTCTTGTAACTGTGTAATTGTGCATGATATGATAGTACGACGAACACCGTTGGAATGAGTTTTATTTACAAATGTAAATACCGTAGCTTTCGGGACCAAGCGCGTCCCGTCTTGTTTAACCGCTGAAGACGGGACGCGCTTGGTCCCGAAAGCTACGGCATTTACATTTGTGAATAAAACTCATTCCAACGGTGTTCGTCGTACTATCATAGCAATCGTTATGGAAGAAAAGGAAATACTTTTAATCAGCTCGATTTGACTGCGGGAATCTCTCTACTACCGGTTGTTAAAGCTTGCGTGCATGCGTATACCTGAAGTTAAAGGTCTGTTGCAGTCTGTTTTGATGTGAGTTCCCATTCGGTCACGCTCCGTAGGTGAGGGGGCCATCCCTCCAGCTGAGCATCTTCGCATAATGCTCAGGTGGCAACTGAAGCAGTGACCGGCATTGCACCGGGAAGAACTGCTACTTCCGGCTGTCAGTGACGTCTTACGTACTGTAATACATGTGCCGGCAACCGACATTATCCGTAAAATTCCTTTGAGCAAAAATAAAGCGCAACCGCGTATTGATGAAATTGCTACTGATGTAGAAAACACGTTGTGCAATTTTTTAAGTGCCATGCAATTTTCATTACAGCTGGACGAATCGATCTTGCCGCAGGATGAAGCTCTACTGCTAGCATATGTTCGGTCTATAAGGGAAGAAAAATAGTTGAGGAACTATTGTTTTCCAAAGATTTGGTAACAGATACTAAGGGTGAATCTATATTCCTAGTTCTGCAAGAGTTCTTTGAAGAGAAAGGAATTCCACTCGCAAATATAATGGCAGTTGCGACGGATGGCGCCCCTTCAATGGTGGGATGCTATCGGGGATTTATTTCCCATTTGAAAAGATGAGTACCGGACTTGCTAGCTGTGCACTGCGTGATTCACCGCCAACATTTAGTTGCGAAACGACTCACAGATCGTCTGCATCGCTCCTTAAATAATGTCATTACCGCTGTTAATAAAATTAAAAGCTGCCCTTTGAAAGACAGGTTATTCAGACAAGCCTGTGAAGAAAACGATGAAGAATTCAATCGTTTGCTACTCCACACAGAAGTTCGGTAGCTGTCAAGGGGAGCATGTCTCAGCCGTTTTTATAGCCTTTTCCATAGCATTTTGCAATTTCTCTAACAGGAAGACGTTGGGCTACGTGAGAATCTGCAGAAGCGCAAAGGAGACATAGTGTTAGTAAATATGAACCGGTTATGACTTCGTTACTACACGCAGCAGTTGCTGTCGGAGACAACGGGTGAAACAGCAGTTGCTGTCGGACCAAGTTCCTCGTTCCATTTCCCTTATCTTATTTAGTTGAACGTGGGTTCAGCACCGTAACAGATCTTTTGGAAAAGAAAAGAAACCGGTTACAGATAGTAAAGCGCGGCGATCTGCGCTTGCTGCTTACTAATTTTGAGCTCTACGTGGAAAAATTGGTCCTGTCGCATCAAGTTCAGCCTTCGCATTAATTAAGCGGCTATGAACAACAGCCCTCATGAAATGCTCGACTTAGGTGCCATATTTTGCGGTCCAGAAAAACTGAATCTGGTGTTAAATAACGCACCATACTGACGTTATTAACTGAGCAGCAAAAACTGGAGAAGCGATACATTCACTACGATTTTCACCATCAAAAGACCATGCTGTGATCCGCTATGCAACAACGAAGTTCAACTGTATGAAATGTGAGAACTATGTTTCCAGGACCAAATATTAGGTCGTTGCATAAGTTTTTGCTGTTTTGTTAGCTCTTAGGTTTGATAGTGTTTTATTCTTGCTTGTATGTTTTTTTCCGAGCAAATGATATAATATTTTGTAGCTCTTTTTTCAACCTATCGATTGATCGTATTTCATTTGCATAAGCTCGTTAGCCTGTTGTTCTTTTACCGGTGAAAGTGAGGATGAACAAGACGGTAATTCGGGGAGTTTTGCTTTACGAGTTCAAGCAAGGCACTAAAGCTGCGGTAGCTGCTCGGAAAATTAATATGACATTTGGCAGTGGTACTCTTGGCGTCGGTACAGCTCGGTGGTGGTTTCGCAAGTTTCGTAGTGGGAACGAGAGCCTTGAAGATAATGACCGTAGTGGGAGACCCAGTGACCTTGATGAAGACCAATTAAGGGCCATTGTTGAAGAGGACCCACGGAGATCAACTTCAGATATCGCAGAAAAACTAGGCGTTCACAAAACAACGGTTAGTCGTCACCTCCAACGAATTGGGAAGAGGAAGAAGCTGGACCAATGGATACCTCATGAACTGACCGAGATTCAAAAGTTGCGCCGTTTCGAGATTTCATCAATGCTCCTTTTGCGCAACAAAAACGACCCTTTCTTGGCACGAATTGTTACCTGCGATGAAAAGTGGATATTGTACGACAATCGGCGGCGATCATCGCAGTGGCTGGATAAAGGTGCGGCTCCCAAACGTTTTCCCAAACCGGATGTCCACCAAAAGAAGGTAATGCTTACTGTTTGGTGGTCAGCAACCGGTATTATCCACTACAATATCCTCAAGCCTGGTGAAACAGTTACTGCGCAGACATACTGCAGCGAACTGGAAAAAATGCATGAAAAATTACAGCGTACACGTCCTGCATTGACAAATCGGAAGGGTCCAATTCTGCTGCACGACAACGCCAGACCCCACGTTTCACAAATGACAGTCCAGAAACTGCACCACCTGGGCTATGAAACTCTTCCTCACCCACCGTACTCACCAGATCTGTCGCCCACGGATTATCATATTTTCAAGCACCTGGATCACTTCCTGAGTGGGAGACAGTTTAAAAATCAAGAGGAAGCAAAAACTGCCTTCGAGCAGTTCATTGCCTCTAAGACTCCGGACTTCTACGCTACTGGAATAAATGCCTTAGCGAGTCGTTGGCAGAAATGTGTAGATTGTGATGGTTCTTATTTCGATTAATAAAGTTTATTCTTTGCCGAGATATTTAGCTTTAAATTTGCGGGTTGAAAACAGCAAAAACTTATGCAACGACCTAATAAAATCTTTTGATGGTGAAACGTTTTTCTGCGAATTCTTCCATCTTTGGATGCTCTGATTATCTGTGTCGCTAAATTGCGCGGGTAGGATTCGTTGTACGAGTTTGGCTGAAAGCCTCCGTTACTGGAAGTTCAGAATTTCAAACGTAAAAGTATTCACTTTGTGTGATTGAGAAATTTTCTTCAGGAAAATTCATTAAACAGGAAACAGTACTCTGAAGCATATCCGAAGCGCTCATTTGACAACGGCTGCACATGCCTGAAAAACTGTTGGAAAACAATGCCCTGTTGTTTAGGGTTGGATTGGGGAAATCCTAGTGGTGACAAGTTGAATACTTCATTCTAAATGCAGACCTAAAAACGTGGAGCTCCAATGGAAAGCCCCCTTTCACCCATCGTGGCGGAAATTTTCATGGAACATTTACAAGAGAGGGCTTTCCCATCTGGCATTGCCGAATACAACGTGAAGTTTTTCAAACGCTACGTAGACGACGTATTCGCCATTGTAAAGAAGGGACAGGAGGACGGATTGCTTAACCACCTCAATAGCATATTCCCCCACGACATCCAATTCACAATTGAAAAGGAATCAAGAGGGCGCTTGCCTTTCCTTGATTTATTGATAATCAGACATGGCACCAAACTAAAAAGCACTGTTTATCGAAAACCCACGAACTCTTGAAAATACCTCAACTCTTACTCTAACCACCCCATAAACGTCAAAGTTGGGATAGTTACAGGAATGGTTGACAGAGCACTAAAACTTTGCAGCAAGGAATTCATGCAAGAAGAGTTCGGTTTCATTCGAGAAACGCTCAGAAAGAATGGTTTCCCTGTCAAATTCACTAAAGCATGCATCAAAAAAGATTGAACAGAACAAATAATTGCCCTTCCAGGAATACTGAAAATCAGATTTCTGACAGACAGCTCATTTTGCCGTACTGTCCAATTCTCGGTGAAGGACTGAAAAAATAGCTCATAGACTGGGCGTAACGCTCACTTTCAAAAGTCACCACAACTTGAGATCCATTCTACCCTCCGACAAAACCAAAATCCCAGTAGAACAAAAAACAGGGGTTGTCTACATGATTGAATGTGGATGCGGAGCCAGATACATTGGTGAAACTGGACACACCATGAACAGAAGATTTCTTCAACACCTGGGAGCTTTACAAAAAATACAGGACAGCTGAAAGTAGAGAAAGAGGAGAAAGGCCCCGGAGAAGAGGCAGACGGCAAATAAATGACCCATCAAGGGTAAAACAAGACGCAATCAATGCCTCTGCACTAGTCGAACACGCAGTGAACTGTCCACAACCAGATGGTCGAATCAAGGTGTCCAAACTGGCCCTCGAAACTGACTACAGGTTAAGAAAAATTAAGGAATCTTTCTTGATACGCAACTACCAGTGCATCAATCGGGATGGAGGAGAAGATGTAAGCGACATTTGGTCGACTGTCACCTCCTCACGCCAACTACTACGGACCAACCAATGATACGGCAAAACTACAAAACAAAACATTCGCTATCCCATACACATCCTCCCCCACTCCCACCTTACTATGCCTCATTCCTACCTTCCAAAAATTTTCCATTGAGTTTTTTTCTATTGAATTTCTTTATTTTTTAATTCTTATTACTTAATTTTTCAGTTCTTGTTTCTTTCCCTGTATATATATATATTTTTTTTTCTTTTTTCTTTTTTTCATTCCCTTTCTTTCCTTTTCTTTCTGTTTTACGATTGTTTAAAAGTTTATTTCTTACGCATTAGCTCCGCTGTAAAGCAATCACTTTAATACCCGCTCCCATTCAACTTTAAACCAAACTGAACTGTCTTTTTCGCAACAGAAACCAACTTGATTGAGATAAGCGCTGACGATGGACGAGGTGACGTCCGAAAGCTTCGCAATATTCATTGCACAATAAAGAACGACGGGGAATTTGCCGTGTTTCTCTCCAACAAACGAAAAAATAAATGCAGACCACTGCTAAGGTACCTATTCAAGCAAGTTTACAATGAAGTCACCGCTAAAAAGCGCAACAACCTGCAGGGAATCTAACAAAGCAGTAAGGATGGCAATAAACACTTGGTGGAGGGCCCCAGGATGCTTATCAGCAATCAAAGGGGTCCCTGGCTCCAAAAGGGTTGGGAATCACTGAACTACATGTACAAGTTCACAACGAGCTAACCACACTAGGCCCACCTGAGGATAACAGAAGCAGGAGAATTACGTTGGTGAGTATGACGGGGGTCCCGGCAAGTTGAAGGTCGCGAAAGGGGGCCCTGGCTCTGAAAAGGTTGGGAAACATGCCTTAGATTAACGCAAGACATGAAATTACTCTTCGGCTCAAGGATGAATAATTGTGAAGCACAGCAAGATAAAGAAAGTGACGGCCTTCAACTTAAGGCGTATTGTGATAGCGACTGGGCTGGCGATGTTGACAATCGTCGATCAACTAGCGGATATGTCTTGACGCTCAGTAACGGGCCTATCGCATGGTCACAAACAGCAGTTGCCCAATCAACCGTTGAATCAGAATACATAGCTATGCCCGAAGTCACTAAAGAGGTAAAATAGATAAGTCAGCTGCTTCCAGACTTCGGAAGGGGGCAGTCGAATGCTACCAGCGCTTTCAGTGATAATCAAGGGGCAATTTGCCTGGCGAAAAATCCTCAATTTCATCGCCGCACAAAACACATCGACGTACGCTATCATTTCCTTAGAACAGAGCAAGAAAATCACACGATTTGTATGCATTATGTTTCGACTAAATCGTTTATTGGGGATAACGACTCACAAACTACAGCACGCTGCGAACACACACACACACACACTAGGTCAGCACAACCGTTCCGATAGGCGTTACAAAACGATGATCAGGTACGAAAGCGGCACGTCAGTTTTCGCCAGACCATTCCTGCCACCCCCCCCCCCCCAGAGGAGGTCCCTGGGGAGCCCGGGGAGCTGCTCTCGTACAACAAGCAAAGTCGATGAATCGGTTGGATGTGAGAACCGTTTTCAGTGGCGACCTTTGCTACCCGGACGAGGCCATTCGAGCCTGGGTAGACAGCTTCCACACGTCCGGCTATCCATTGGCCTTCGGGGACGTTGGGCTCCGCGAGCAGAACATAATCACTGACCGAAAAGTTTCGCCTCTGAACCTTCCTATTAGTTCTCTGGGATCTTTTCTGTCTCGTTCCCCGTCATACTGTAACTTCCTGGTATGACGTCATCCCCACGCTGATTGGTCCGTTAATTGTTGGAGACATAGGTGACGGCACCGTCACATTCTGCAGGCCGAGCGCTCGAAGCAATCTTTCCTTCCCTTACCTAAGCCTAAACCATAAAATAAGAGACATGTCTCCCTTTTATATTACGAAGGCTACAGAACCATAGGCATCGTTTTCTGCCCTTACCTAAGCCTAAACCATAAAATAAGAGACACGTCTCCCTTTTAACTTACGAAGGCATCTTACAAAGGCTCTTGAAGTTTACGATCCCTAATGCATCTCGGCGCCATCTTCGTGGCATTTTATATCAGCGTTCGGCAAGAGAAACGTCATTAGCGCCCCCAGCGCCCCCTAGCGACATGATAATCAGGTAGGGGGAACGAAACAGAAAAGACCCGTTCTCTGGATCAGAGTGGGCAAATAATGTCTTTTCCACAGATGCCAAAACAACGTCGACAGGCGTTCCACCTCCTTGAATCGCTGCCGCATCGACGGATGCGTAAAGTTCCCCACCGGAACGTGAGCGAATGGCGGTCGATTCATCAAATCGTTGGGCGTCAGCGGGCGGTAGTCCTTTGGGTCGGAGCTCGCGTATGTGATCGGTCTTGAGTTCAACAACCCGGACACCTCGAACAGGAGAGTGCGGAACACTTCTTCGGTTACTCGAGGCGAATCAAAAGTACTGGACGGTAGCATTCGACATAGCGCTCTCTTTGTGGACTTCACCAAACTCTCATGGGCGCCACCGAAGTGGGGCGCATTCGCCGGCTGGAATTTCCATCGAATCCATTCGCAGGCAGTATACTTCTTTAGCGAGTCATCACCGTTCAGCGCTTGCACGGTGCGCCGCAATTCTCTGGCAGCACCTACGAAATTTCGTCCGTTATCTGAGTAAACCGACTCTGGCTTTCCGTAGAGAGAGACAAATCGTCGCAACACCAAAAGAAAGTCTTCCGTTGACAATGACCGGGCAATATCCAGATAAACGGCTCTGATCGTTAAGCAAGTGAAGATAACGCCATAGCGTTTAACGCATCGGTTCCGTTCCGACTTTACCAGAATGGGGCCAAAATAATCTACCGACGCGTGGTGGAATGGAGGGCATCCCACGGCGAGCCTTTCTATCGGTAACTCGGCCATCAGTTGTTCCCCTGTCTTTGTCGACTCCTTGACACATTGTAGACATGATTTACGTACCCCTTTTACCAACTGGCGGCCTCTTAGGATCCAAAAATATTGCCGTATAGCTGCCAGCACGTTGTCCGTACCTGAGTGCTTTAGACGACTGTGAAACTCCTCCGTTATCCTTCTGGACAACGGATGACGAGCAAGTAACAAGATCGGGTGGAGGTTGTCGTAAGGCAGGAGGGCCTTTTCCAACCTTCCGCCAACACGTATGAGCCCTTGCTCGTCGAGGAATGGTGCGAATGACAAAAGAATCGACGTCTTTCTCAACTCCTTTCCAGTCCGCAGGTCGGCGACCTCCTTTGGGAATCTTTCCTTTTGAGCTTTCTTAAGAGCCTC
>CBXJ02000240.1:0-24497 GCA_000612645.2 Trichuris muris | reverse complement strand
ATCCTATAAAATATCCGCTACCCATTCCCACATGTTCCTCCCCCACTCCCATCTTATTATGCCCCAATCCCACCTACCACTAAAACATTTCAGAGTTTTTCTTATTATTCCCTCATTTTTCCAATTTCATTTCTCATATATATTTTTTCACTTTTTTTCCTTATATACATTTTTGGTCCTTCCTTTCTTCCCTTTCTTCCCTCTCCTTTTCTTTCCTTTTTAGTTTTAAGCTCCCCTATAAACCAAACCACTTTAAAACCACCCTCATCAACTTTAAACCAAACTGAACTGTTCTCACGCATCACTATCAAACTGATTGACATAAGCGCTGATGATGGACGAGGTAACGTCCGAAAGCTCCGCAATTTTTATTGCAAAATAAAGACAGACGGGGAATTGCCGTGTCCTCTTCAAAAGTAAGAAAAACACAGTGAGGATTCAAGTTCATTCCGATAAAGCAAAGCCCCGCTTTCAGGGAGAGGAAAAGCTGAACGAGTTGCCAACATCGGCTTAATGTCGTCTTGAGCAACTTACCTCTCACGCATCAATCAATCTTTCACAGTAGCAATTACGCAGCTCAACCAAACAAGCCTAACATCTAGGAAAACGTTGCACGATAAAGGCAGATTTACCATTATTGTTCTGGAATCGGAATTTATCCGCAATACAACATCACCAACGTTATGGAAACGCGTCGATCCTGGAAATCGCCAAGACCGGATGGTAAACAGAAAGAAGACCACAAAGGCAAACCAGGAGCAGTAAACAACTTAGGTGCCCATCCTATTTAAACGACAAATGCGTTAAAATACGTTTCATAAAGAGCTTAGCCCAAAAAACAAAGCAATGCTTTACAAAAGGAGGCAACTACGGCAACCAAAAGTTGATCACGAAAGAACAGTCTACACTCACGGAATAATGAAGAACGGCTGCTTTGGATCTTCTGTAACATGCAGCGAAATTACCCGTTCCTGATGGAAATTTCACAATCAAAATAGTGGTTTCGGGAAGATCAAATAGAGACAGAGAGATCAGAATCTGTCACAACAGACGTACTCGGACGGCTGATTGACTACAGACCACAAGGAAAACCATGATTTGCTCTTCCAACCACCATTGGACCAAACAACCCGTTTTGAAGAAGAGTTCCTCCGCAGTGTCGGAAGCAAAAGGAGACGAAACAGTTTTCACATGAATCAGAGCTGCCAGTTTTAAGCAATCGCTTCTTGTTAAAACTTTAAACGTTAATTTGACATCCTCACCGGACGCTTATCC
Source organism: Trichuris muris (assembly GCA_000612645.2). Taxonomy (NCBI): domain Eukaryota; kingdom Metazoa; phylum Nematoda; class Enoplea; order Trichinellida; family Trichuridae; genus Trichuris; species Trichuris muris. The sequence continues at coordinate 23,222 of CBXJ02000240.1, read as the reverse complement.
GCAGTTCCCGACCAAAAGAAAATAAAACCAATTCAGCTATTTCAAATGTATATACCCGTCTGAAGCATCCGAAGGTTCTTCCTCTTCGTTGGCAACAATGTCAACTTCGGAGAGGCACGCTGGGCACGAGAAGTCTAATGTCGAAACGACTGTCTCCAAGCTTTCTTTTTTCGAATCTGGAAAAAAAGGAATAAACATGGGGTTCCAATGGTCAGCTTTTAATACATTATCGAACACTGTTTCGTAGGGCCACTTATCAGCCACGACATCTTCTACGGCCGAATCTGTAAAGCATCTGTGTAAGAATAATCGATCAGTACAACGTGCAAGTCGTACCGTCGTTATGCACCGTGCACGCGAGGATTTCCTTAAACACGTTTTCAAACTTCGCAAGATCAGCTTCCCGGGATTCACCTTCCACGATGTCCATTTCGCTTTCGTTTGCTAACACCGTACCATTACAAACGATCGCATCGTCACTACTTGCACCTGCTTCGCTCGAAGTGCTCGCGGAATCTGATTCTACAATTGCGGAAATGTAATGGCGAAGCCTGCTTGGGCAGCATACCTCCGAGCTCAATGGAAAGATTGCAATCTGAACTGTCTTTATCTGCAGTTATTTCGGAAGCGTCACCAGCAGCATCGTCTAGCGATATTGGCCCGTTAAATTCGCAATACCCTAACGTCAGGAACACTACAAGGAAAACCACGATTTGCTCTTACAACTATCATTAATCAGCTCGGCAAACAATGACAACACGACATCGGTAAGGCCAAGGAGGACCGCCCCAACCAAGGAGCAGTTGCTACAAGTTCTCACCACCGCCGCGGATACGCAGCCGCAGAATGAGCAGCCAAACGACGCTATTAAAATCCAACTACAAAACTGTTGTAAATTGTTAGTGCACCCAGTTCTCAGATCATCAAACTGTAGCTTGCTCAACAGTCCTTCACGGACGAACGTTTTGTCGCTTCCTTCATCGAAAAACAAGTTGGCTGAGACTTTGGTCCCGTTACGGTCGAGTACGTTAACCGTTATGACACCCAACGCTACCTGTCCGCATTTCGAGCGCGAAGAATTAACGTGGGCTTCATTTCCCTGCGTCGTTTCCTGTTGATGGTGCAGGAGCGCGTGGTGAGTACCGGGACAACCATGTATACCGCATGGCCTTGGCCTCTTGCATTCCATGGAGCGGTGTGAAGATCGTAAACAAGTAAAGCAGAGTTTCTTCTTTCTGACCAATTGCCATCGACGATTGACTTCCAACCTCTTGAAGTCGGCACAATCGCTTAGTAGATGTCTCCTTGGACAGCTAAAACATCGTTTATCTTGCTTATCCTGAGACGTCGTCGTATGAGTCCTGGCTTGGCTGCGGACGTTCCTCTCTGGAGGTTCTCTTCCGCTGCCTAAAGCTTGTTCCGCTGCTAGCTCGTGAGCGTTCTGATATGCCGCTGCACGATTACATAACCAACCACCGAATTTTCGTAAACTGAACCGTTCATTTTCACGTTGGCATTTTTCATGCCAGGCCAGTCGGTCGTGGAGGGCCAGTTTTGCCACTAAGCGGTCCACAATGTCCACGTACGCAACTTCACCTAACCGACTGAGGTCAAACAAGTGAGTTCGCGCCCTCTCGGCAAAGCGCTTCAATTGGCTGGGACTTTTTCATGGTACCAATCTTTCCAAGGCCTGCAAGTGAGCGGCACGAATAACGTCTCGTCTGCCACAACTGGCCTTTAGGCTTCTCAACGCTTCCTTATACGCGTGTTCGCCTCCACCTAAGCCATAGACGAGATCGCGACAGTCTCCCTTAAGGCTACTGCGAAGCACTGCCAGCTATTCGCCTGGAGACATTGCAGTGTCGTGGACCAACGCTTTGAATAGGTCTATCCATGAAAACCACTTAGATGCTGTACCGTCGTATGGATCCATTTCCGCTCTGACGGTGCTTCTACGACAACCATTGCCGTGACGGACGTTCGGAATGACATGACCCGCAACGTATTCGTCGATCCATCGATCCGGAGCGTCGTCTGTCATCGTAGCGTAAGTTGGCAAGTGTCCAACTTGAAGCGCCGCGCCTTTCTCTGCATTGAGCTGACGCATCTCGTTTCGCGCTGACTCATGCGCTTCGGTGTGCGTAGACTTAGTGCACTGCGTTGCTGTATCGTCTGAGCTTACCGAGCTTCCGTCGTTATCACCTTCCATTTGCAACACGTTGCAGAGCGATTCGTTCGCTCGCGGCCATAAAAACCTGTCAACGGCTTCCGCTGTTTGCTCCAGTTTCTGCAAATAATTCAACTGCTTCTCGATCTCCGCTTCCGCCTCTTCCGCATCCAAGTCGCACGTCAGTTCTTCGTTCAGCTTCTCTGAACATTCGAACGCGTCTTGGGCCCGTCGAAGTAATGCCTCGACCAAGCGTCGAGAACCCTGCTCGGCTAGTATCGCTTCGATCCTCTTGCAATACAAGGAAACGAGTCGGCGATAATGCGTCCGCCGAGACTTCGCGGTGTCAGACGGCATAGCTGCCTCGTTCTCGGAAGGGCTCTTCACGGGGGACTTCGAATCCATAACAGCAGGAATCCGGCTCGGAGGACCAGATGTTTCGACTAAATCGTTTATTGGGGATAACGACTCACAAACTACAGCACTCTACGAACACACACACACACACACACACACACTAGGTCAACACAACCGTTCCGATAGGAGATACAAAACGATGATCACGTACGAAAGCGGCACGTCAGTTTTCGCCAGACCACATTATACGCCCAGTGAAAAGCAGCCTGCTGACATGCTGACCAAAGGATTGCCGTCCTGTCGCCACGAAAAATGCCGTGCAATACGAGGCACGACTGCAGACCCCATAGCCTAAGACGTGGTGTTGGAAGAATTTAGGCTATGGCCTGCAGATGACCTACGCTGAACGAAAAGCAGTCACGAAGAAGAACAACATGTAGAACCTGTGTTCAAATAAAAGGGGTTACGTGTCTATCTCTCTTGCCTTGGATAGGTGTGTGCGTGTTTAACTTTCGTGTGTCTAGTAAAAGCTTGTTGCGAGTGTCCGACAGTGAGTGCTGCGTGCACTAACAATTTACAACAGTTTTGTAGTTGGATTTTAATAGAGTCGTTTGGCTCCTCATTCTGCGGCTGCGTATCCGCGGCGATGGTGAGAACTTGTAGGAACTGCTCCTTCCTTGGGGCGGTCCGCCTTGTCCTTACCGATGTCGTGTTGTCATTGTTTGCCGAGCAGATTAATCATAGTTGTAAGAGCAAATCGTGGTTTTCCTTGTAGTGTTCCTGACGTTAGGGTATTGCGAATTTAACGGGCCAATATCGCTAGACGATGCTGCTGGTGACGCTTCCGAAATAACTGCAGATAAAGACAGTTCAGATTGCAATCTTTCCATTGAGCTCGGAGGTATGCTGCCCAAGCAGGCTTCGCCATTACATTTGCGCAATTGTAGAATCAGATTCCGCGAGCACTTCCATCGAAGCAGGTGCAAGTAGTGACGATGCGATCGCTTGTACGGGTACGGTGTTAGCAAACGAAAGCGAAATGGACATCGTGGAAGGTGAATCCCGAGAAGCTGATCTTGCGACGTTTGAAAACGTGTTTAATGAAATCCTCGCGTGCACAGTGCATAACGACGGTACGACTTGCACGTTGTACTGATCGATTATTCTTACACAGATGCTTTACAGATTCGGCCGTAGAAGATATCGTGGCTGATAAGTGGCCCTACGAAACAGTGTTCGATAATGTATTTAAAGCTGACCATTGGAACCCCATGTTTATTCCTTTTTTTCCAGATTCGAAAAAAGAAAGCTTGGAGACATTTGTTTCGACATTAGACTTCACGTGCCCAGCGTGCCTCTCCGATGTTGACATTGTTGCCGACGAAGAGGAAGAACCTTCGGATGCTTCAGACGGGTATATACATTTGAAATAGCTGAATTGGTTTAATTTTCTATTGGTCGGCAACTGCGGATAAGCGTCCGGTGAGGTTGGCAAATTATAGTTTTGACAAGAAGCGATGGATCATGTTGAGTTCGTGCCCCGTGCTTGCTGTAGGGGGCACTGCGTGTCTGTTTCGTTCTCGAAGCTTGCCGTAGGGGGCGCACATGACGTTTGTATTGCTGAAAGCTCATATAAAATGTGAACAAGACATGGTTGACACATATTCGTTGCGATGGTGAATTTCCTGACCCTTGGGAAAATGAGCGAGTTGGAGCTGGTGGCCTATTTGCAAGAGAAAGGTTTGCTCCACCGCGAACGGAAATGTGCAAAGGGCCATGCGATGAAGCTAACACCGGGCCGAAGCGGACGTGGTCCCACGTGGAGGTGCCGGGCGGATGGATGCTGCGAGGAGTGCTCAATTCGAAAGGGAACGTGGTTTGATGGTAAGATGGGATCTAGTTCGCACGTGCGTTGTAAAGTTGCCTTTATTAGGACCGCGGAAGAAGACGCCGTTGATGACGGCGGTTCTCTTCATGTACGACTGGTGCCGCCAAGTTAGCAGTATCAAAAACTGCGCTCGCGAGCTGGGTAAGGCTGTTTAACGTTGTACCATGATGGTATTACAGGATATGCGTTTAAGGCATGACCAAGAACGCCGTGGTGACATGGAACCACTGGCTGCGCCAGCTCGCGACGGAGGCGGCATCAGCGGACGCGGTCCAGATCGGCGGAGAGGGCCTAACTGTGGAAGTAGACGAGACGTTGTTTTCCAGAAGGAAATACAACGTCGGCCGTCTACTTCCACAGCAATGGGTGTTTGGCGGCATTTGCCGCGAAACAGGAGACCTCTTCGCCGTACCCGTTCCCGACCGATCGAGGGAAACGCTCCTGGCCCTCATCCTCAAGCACGTCCGGCCCGGCAGCACTGTCATGACGGATCAGTGGAGAGCCTACTCAAGGCTCTCCGCTGAGGGGTTCACCCACCTCACGGTGAACCACTCGGTGAACTTCGTGGACAGGGTGACCGGCGCCCACACCCAAACCATAGAGTCTCTATGGGCTCAGCTCAAGCGCTCGAGCAAGCTGCGGTGCGGCATGCGCCGTAGCTTGCTCAAGTGGCATTTGGGCGAGCAGGTGTGGCGCCGGAGATGTCGCGGCCAGGAGACGTTTGAGCGACTGCTCAACGACATCGCCACCCTGTACCCACCGTCATGATACGTGCACTTGTACAGTTGTACAGTTTCATTTCGTTGCGTGTTATTGTATAGTTGTAGTTATTTTGCTGTATATTATCATGTATAGTTGTAGTTTTTTGGTTGTATATTATAGTGTACACTTGTGTCGCTTTGTTTCGTTGCCTAATAAAGCTTTTCTTCGGTGTGAACATTGTAGTGTAGCGAAGTATACGAAATGGTCGCGCTGAAACAGTACGATGAACTCATGGGAACGGTGGTTTGGGTGTAGGAATCGAAATGATCATGTGCGACAAGCATGACATCAAAAACGTGAAATTGTAACTATTGGTCTGCCATAAAGCTGAAAGGGAGGCATGATTCTCATTTTATGGTTTAGGCTTAGGTAAGGGCAGAAAACGATGCCTATGGTACTGTTGCCTTCGTAAACGAAAAGGGAGACATGATCCTCATTTTATGGTTTAGGCTTAGGCTTAAAAGCGATGCACCGGTCTTACTGCTTTCGTAATGTAAAAGGGAGACATGATTCTCATATTATGGTTTAGGCTTAGGTAAGGGCAGAAAACGATGCCTATGGTTGTGTTGCTGTCATATTCTGTAAGGCAAGCACAACCCTTATATTAAGGCCTAAGCTTAGGTAAGGGCGCAAAACGATTCCTACAGTTGCGTTGCTTGAAGCGAGGTTAACGTGAAACATCAATGTTCTGTTCGGGTCTTAGCTTCGGTAAGGGTACGATGGAAAGTGTGTGATGGAAACCAGTTGTACGAACGACAGTTTTTCATGCGTCGGACAGATGGTGTTTTGACCTAAGCTTTGCTGCAGTTTTGATAAGTTGGTTTGTGGAATGTTGGAGGGCAGACGTCTCAGCGCTAAAGTAAACGGAGCAGATGTCCCTGCGTTGTCGTATGCTGCGTTGTATTGTATTCGTCCTGCACTTAAAAACGATGATAAGTGGCGCAGAATAGAAGAAATGTGGCTGTACCGAGTTTTTGCGACTCGTGGCAGCTGAGATGAGCGTTCTACGAACAGTTTTTGTGCCATGATAAGACCAGTTGATGGCTAAACGCCGGCAAGCAGGGGCATGCCAGGGAGCGAAACAGAACGTGAGTGGCAGTCAGGGAACAAAACATGGCATGATAAGACCACTTGACGGCTAAACGCCGGAAAGCAGGTGCATGACAGGGAATGAAACTGAACGTGAGCGGCTGACGATGCATGCCGATCCTGTTTCAAGAGAACGGCATTTTATTCTGCGAAGATGAGTGCTAGTGTACGCTTGAGCTTCGCTCATCTCTGTACTACACCGTTGACAACGGTGAGAGATGAGCGAAGTTCTGTACACATGCGTAGTACTGCTGTACACTTGGTGCACAGAAGAGTATTCATGCACCAGCTCAGGATTGTGTGAAGATCATCACCGAGAAATACAACGGTCGACAGTCGTAGTATTTCTCGTTCACTTTACAGGTTGGTTCAGCGTTCGTCGCTCACCGGCGTGTTCCTGCACTCGAACTAAAGGTCAGTTATCGTTTTAGAATGTCCTTTCTGGCACATTCCATCAACTGAGCGCTCACCGGCGGGTTGCTGCACTCGACTGAAGGTGCGTTATCGTTTTAGTATGTCTTTTTTGGCAAAGACCATCAACTGAGCGACAAAGTAGCCTATTTGCCGTTGATGGACGATTTTACGGCTAAGTCTTTTCAAATTCGAGCACAATACCACTGTTAACAATATTTGACTTATGTAAACAAAATCATCCAACCCATCAGCAAAATACGCGATGGTGGCGCCACCTACGTCACTACAAAATCGTCGGCCAATCAGTGAAAAGTGACGATTTTAGCGCCACCTACAGTAAGCACGGGGAACGAACTAAACAAGATCCGAAGCGATTGCTTAAAACAGGCAGCTCTGATTCATGTGAAAACTGTTTCGTCTCCTTTTGCTTCGGAAATTGCGGCGGAAGTCTTCTTCAAAGCGGGATGTTTGGTCCAATGGTGGTTGGAAGAGCAAATCATGGTTTTCCTTGTGGTCTGTAGTCAATCACCCGTCCGAGTACGTCTGTTGTGACAGATTCTGTTCTCTCTCTCTCTCTCTCTCTCTCTCTCTCTATTTGATCTTCCCGAAACCACTATTTTGATTGTGAAGTTTCCATCAGGAACGGGTAATTTCGCTGCATGTTACAGAAGATCCAAAGCAGCCGTTCTTCATTATTCCGTGAGTGTACACTGTTCTTTCGTGATCAACTTTTGGTTGCCGTAGTTGCCTCCTTTTGTAAAGCATTCCTTTGTTTTTTGGGCTAAGCTCTTTATGAAACGTATTTTAACGCATTTGTCGTTTAAATAGGATGGGCACCTAAGTTGCTTACTGCTCCTGGTTTGCCTTTGTGGGCTTCTTTCCGTTTACCATCCGCTCTTGGCGATTTCCAGGATCGACGCCTTTCCATAACGTTGGTGATGTTGTATTGCGGATAAATTCCGATTCCAGAACAATAATGGTAAATCTGCCTTTATCGTGCAACGTTTTCCTAGATGTTAGGCTTGTTTGGTTGAGCTGCGTAATTGCTACTGTGAAAGATTGATTGATGCGTGAGAGGTAAGTTGCTCAAGGAAAGCCTCTAAGTAGGACGACATTAAGCCGATCTTGGCAACCCGTTCAGCATTTCCTCTCCCTGAAAGCGGGGCTTTGCGTTATCGGAATGAACTTGAATCCTCACGGCGTGATAGCAGGGTACCTCCATGTCAGCTCGAGGCAAGCGACAGTATTTTTATTGTTTCACACTCTTTGTTGTGCATTGTGTTAATGTTTGCGGGCACATTCCGGCATCGTTTGTTTTACACTGGCATTAATTGAAGGTCGACGTTCCGTCAGAGTTTCGAGGACTACAAGGCGTCAGGATTGCAATGTGATGCATAAGCTTTCGAGGAACCTGCGACGTACCCACGTGGCATAAGCAAAACCAGCCGAACTTGTGTCTGGTATGTGGCTGCAAAGCCGATGGCAGTTTTTATGTCCAATATTTGGAATTTGGGAGTTCGACTGAAAAACAGTTAACTAGAAAAGCTAGCGCCGTTGGGATCTGTCCACTTCCACCAACGAGGTAGAAGCTAGATTGTTCCATTGCTGTAGATGGGGTCCCATTCGCCGTAGCTGTCAAATTGCATATGGAGGATGGGGGCTAAAAGCTAGCTTGTTACCTGCCATTAATTTTGCAGTCACCTAATATGCTTCCGTGTTGCAGTTACGAAGATGAAATGCAGACGGACGTGCAAAGTGAAGAGCCATCATTCCGTCCCCACACTCATGAGGAAACACTGACAGTTGAGCCACGTGAAGTTGATGTCGAAGTGACTGTATTTCTTACTTATACATCAGTGTCGCACATTGGCATGGCTGGACGTAGTAGCTAACGTCATCCGCCTTTTGTTTTCGTCTCCCACGAGATGAGACTCCTTGCTAACGAATCAACACGCGCTATACATTGCACTGGTTCTAATTCGTAATGGAATATGTGCTTTTAGATGTTATGCCTAAAGGCAGCGGTCCCCAGCGGACGGACGCATTGGAAACGCATGCGCTCGTGTTCTTAACGTTTTGATGAAATTCATGCGTAAGACATGTTCAGGATAGACGTACGATTGCCTACTCGTCCTGGACATGCAGATGAAGCTGTAAGTGAATAGTCGAAGTCGATGGCTTCGGAAATTCCTGTGCAGTCGAACAACGAAGTTATTTGCAACGACGTTCAGATTACCACAGGTTGGTCGCTGCTGGTTTAATTCGAATGCGCGAATTGTGTGCTTTTTTCTCTTACCGCCGCTCTCGCTTCAATTTGTCATTCCACTGCGCATTGGTAAGATCTAACATAAGTTGCTCATTATGAAAAACCGCTCCTCTGGCTGTTCGAAGCGACAGCAAAGCTTAGCTCCCTTTGCGTATCTTTCTCACTACCTAATCCATTTTTCTAGTTTTAACAGGTCATTTGAGAGGAGGTTCTCTTTATCGGGGCGGTGGATCATATTGGAACATTACGGTTGAAGCACCCGTCGAGTTCTGTTCACTAATACCTATGATGTTGCTGTGTGGTTGAGCCTGAGCGACGGATTCCTGGGTGACAGCAACATAAAGATGTAACGTTTTACTGTCAACACACGTATGTACAGAGTGGCGAAGAAAAAGAATTCAGCCGTTGTTCGTCACGGAAAACTAACTGACTATAAATAGTTTCTCGATACGCGTCGATTATGTAAATCGGTTCTGACTATCTGCGCTATTTACCATAATATGTCAGCGTACGTTTCGAATTAGCTTATCGGTGCATAGATAGCGCAGATAGCCTTGCGGCGTAGCCGCAACATATGTGAACACCAAAATAATATATCGAATGCCTGGTTGGTTAGTTATGTTAGAGAAGAAACAGCGAACGTACGATTGGTTTATTTCGTAGCATTCGGAATCGTTTGATTCCGTCCTCACCGAGAAGATGAAGAACGTTTGTTTAGGCGACGGAATGTTTTTCATTAAAATAACTAACCAACCAACTACTGGTTATGTTTTTTTATTGTTCTCGCAAGTATCAGCAAGCAGAACTCAATGGGTGCTTCAACCGTAATATTCCTACATGAACAGCTCATTGTAGCTTTTCTTAAATGTTCAGATTAATATCAAGTACCTTTTTGAGATTTAGCATTGCAGTTGTCAGTTAAACGCGAATCGAAGAACAGTAAGGCGACGAATGTCCATTTACCACGGTAAATGCAGACAAAAGAGACGTCTGCTTTCAGAAGCGCTGACTGAGGACGTGACCATGACAGGTGCCGAAAGCTACGCAAAAGTATAAAATGTTTTCTCAACGGTATATTGCCGTATTTTGACACAATGAAACTTAAACAAGTCAAAATTCCTTTATTCCATTATTTACCGGTTATACCTAAGCTTAAATCACAAAGGAAACCTTAAATTTCAGGTGCACGCTTCTGTATGTGCAAAAAATGAAGATATAGGCATGTTTCAGAGAGGAATTCAGTGAAGTGACTAGCCAGTGTACAATTTAGGCAGACAGTTAGCGAGGTAATGGAAGAAATGGAAATACTTTTAATCAGCTCGATTAGACAGCGGGAATCTCTCCACTGCCGGTTGTTAAAGCTTGCGTGCATGCGTATACCGGAAGTTAAAGGTCTGTTGCAGAAGTTCTAAAGTCTGGTGATGTTTTCGTGACATTAGCATGCTGTTGGAACGGACCTCTTCTTCGTGTTGCTTATCTCCTGACCGAGTTGGTTTCGCTATACGTCGTTCCGCTCTGCGCCGCATTTAACGCAGCGTGTCAAAGACGTCAAGTGGTGACAACCAGTGGACGTTAAAATTTCTGATGTTCTCTAAATTTAATTTACCGTGCTCATGTGCTCGATGTTCCTTTGTTTCCTGTTTCGTGGACACGTTTGCGTTTTAGGGGTCGAGGAAGTTGGCGTTGCTGATCATGCGTCGAATGCTAACATCTCTCCCAATGGTTTTCATCTCGTCGCCCTCCTCTCAGTGCAGCTCCGAGTACTCAATGATTCGGTATGCTATTATGCTGGCTTAAAGGCAGTTTTCTTCGTATATTGCGTTTTGTGCCCATAGAATTTAAGTACATCGGGTGTTAAGTGCTTGTGTTTATATCCTTTTTGCATAAGTAGTTTTGTATTCTGATTTTCTAACAGCTGAACCTCATTATGTTTTTGTGTACCGTGTTTACGTACCTTTCCTCACTGCGTATTTCCTGTGGTTAATAGAAACCGATTCAACCTTACCAGAACGATAAGGACGTGCACAGTGACGGTGAACTTAGTTATTTTCGAACTGCACGTCCGTGTAGTAGCGTGCTTTCTTCCATCCGCTACTATGTCAACCGCCATGTTGAAGCGTACAGTACTTCCACTTGATTAGCCGCATAACATGGGTATTTTCAACGTGATGGTAATCCAGCTTTCCCGTTTCTTGGATAGTACTTGTAATAAAGCTGCAAATGCCCCACCAGCGGATGGATGGGCGATTATTAGAAATATCACAGGTCAGAACGCTTATCCTATCGTAGCTTTCGGAACGCCCTGGTTCCGTCGTCAGCGGTGTTGAAAGGGGGATTGATTTATTCCACTCGGGGAACTTATACGCACAAAACGGGGTCAAGGTGGGGATCGGATTGGTATGGTGCAGCATCTGGAGTTATTAATAGCTACATTCCACACCTCGCTGATCTCCATGCCTTGGTCGCGATTGATCGTACTATTGTGCCTTATGAACAATGCTTCCTTAATCCGCCGTAGCTGGAACCTGTTTTCGTGGCAGATTATGTTCGGTCGCGGGTAAAGTGACCAGTGGATGGCGTGCTCCGCGACCGCGGAAGCGTTGATGGCCTCCTCCATGATCTTTTTCGGAGCGCGGGATTGTGCTCGGCCACGGCGTACGGTATGTGACCCGTTGAGTCTTTCTTCTGCATTCTTGTAACTGGTGATGTACGCCATGTGTTCACGAAACCTGTGGGATAAAGTGTTGCCCGTTTCTCCAATATAGGAGGCGTGGCAACCACAGGTGATTTCGTATGGTCTGCTGTCAAATGGAACCTTGGTCTTATCCGTTCTCACGATCGTCCGAATGTCACTCGAAGATTTGAAATGGACGGTGAAGTTTAGAGAACGACCTAAACGTTTTATTCTTTCACCCACTGCACTAAAATATGGGACAACTAAAATGGGTCGTTCAGTAATATCGTTAGTCGCCGGGATTGGCCGTTTTCTCGAAAAACATTGCCTTACTATGCTTTTAATGAACGAATTAGGGTAACGGTTGTTTAATAAAGTTTGCTTTATATATTTTAATTCTGAATACAAGCATGGAGGGTCGCAAATTCGTATGGCACAGTCGACCATGCCTTTTACTATACCTCTTTTTATAGAAATTGGATGATGCGATGAGAAATTTAAATATCTGTTAGAATGCGTTGGTTTTCTATAAACTGTAGTATTTAGCGAACCTTCTTCCTTTTCACAAGTACGTCTAGAAATGGGAGACTATTGTTACTTTCTTTTTCAATGGTTAACTTAACTGATGGAAAAAGACCGTTTAAGTGCTCCAGAAAAACTTTTCTGGAGCTTCTCGGATCGCTTTTCGGCTGGCGTTTTGTCCCAATGCGGAAGCTGGGTAGCTAAATACCACGAGCACGATTCATTGCTGAAGAACATCGTCAAGGAAACGTTAACGGACGAAGAGCGCAAGACGGCTGGAGTGGAGTATGAAAAAGCAAACCGAGTGACTACTTCGGGCGGCGTTGACGTGACCCGCTGTCGTAAATCGCCCCGAGTGACTACTTCGAGGCGATTCCGCTTCTTCGTGGCGAGATCCGTAACAACACTAAAACCACAATATCGCTCCATTTGGCTTCATCGCCTCACCCAGGAAAGGGGGCGATATCGCCCCCTTAGCCCTTCACCGCGCCCCAATCGCCCTTTCGCGCTTATCGCCCACCTGGACTTCAAAATCGCCCCCTTTGCCCACCACTGGGGTAGACGATAGTCGCTTGACGGTCATGGTTCGACCTGATAGTTGACGTCGTCAGCCCGGATGGTTGAGCTTAGGGGCTCGCTGAACCATGGACTGATGGGACAGTCGATCAAGTAATTTGTTTGGTACTGAGGACGGACCGAGGAGAAGGTCCGAAAGCTTAGACTTTATTGGTAAAAATAAAAGGCTTCATCTAACGGGGAAAATCCGTGAGAAATTTTTGTTTGCAAGGCAGGATATTGTTAATGCATTCAGGGTACTATCATAAGTAGTCTACCACCAATGTTTCGGACATATTTCTTTATGACTGTGAAACCGTAGTGTATCGGGAAAATCACGTCGCCTGTATTGTATCTCCTTGCTCATGTCATCCTACTGTAGCGATAATTCGGACAATTAGTGTTTTGTTCTTGGTTTCTACGTTATTCCTCGGCCAACGATTATCTCCTCATCCAAACCGACGTAGTACAGGCACGGTGATGCAGCCGGCTTCCGTGCTTTGAGATACGGACCGGTGTTGCGGACAGCCGTGAAGAAATGTTTACTGTACATAAGTGATGTTTAAGTGAGATATGCGTAAGGGAAAGTTGCATAAGCGGCAGAAAGTTTTGTACAGGACACGCTACGTAGCTTCCCGGTGATTATGGTGGTACGTTGCGAAAATAGACGAGTCAAGCGATTTCTCCACAACACGCCCGTAACGGGAAGTGTAGGTTGGTTGTTGGGTTCGACGTATTTCTTCATTATCAGCCGTTTTAAACGTATTTCTTCAGCATCGAGCCAATCTATCCCTTAGCGGCGTCATGTCGAACGACAACCTCGGTGCATTTGACCAGATGTGATGACACGTATGTTTTTCGAGTGCTTACTGATTGGTTTGGAAAGCGGTCGATATCGCGTATAAAAACATTGAGAAGATGCACCTAATTCACAGTATCCATGTCAGCAAATGTTTCGTCTGGAGAATTGTAAAAATCTGCACGAATTCGTAGAGTCGTAGCGAATACTTACTCTGCTGCACAGCGACCGACCTCTTGTTTCACCGTTCCCGGAAGTTCAGGAAGAATTAACGGGAGCATTTCCCTTCCAGTTCATTCATCGTCGGTCAGCTTGTTTGAAATGACCAAGGAGTCGAAGAGAACGCCTAGGAAATGAAGTTTAATCACGTTTAACGGTTGGGTTACAACAGGAATCGTGTTTGACAAGTTAGCCCGCCATGGGTTAACGCACGACTCATGGTTAATATCGTCATTACCAGAGCTTCCTTGACAAGTTACAGATGGCAGCTATAGTAATTTTACCGCAAACTGTTGACAAGAAAGTCATAGGTACTCACAAGTTGATGCATGGTTGACAAGATATCCTTTAAAAGATTAACCAATTTTAACGGTTGGGTTAACGCAGGACTCATGGTTAATATCGCCATTACCTGAGCTTCCTTGACATGTTACAGAGGGCAGCAACCGTAATTTTGCCGTGAATTGTTGAGAAGAAAGTCGCAGATACTCAAAAGTCTACGCATGGTTGACAAGATATTGTTTAAAAGTTTAACCATGTTTATCCTCTGGGTTGACACAGGATACATGGTTAAGAAGTACCACATCCTGGGTTGACACAGGACTCATGGTTAATAGCTGTTTAATAGTTTAACCAAGTATAACACTTATGTTAACACAGGACTCGTTGTTGAAAAGTTAAACCGCCACGGCTTAACACGGGAATCATATTTAACATCGCCATTACCACAGCTCCTTGACAAGTTACAGAGGGCAGCATCCTTAATTTTATAGTGAATTGTTTAAAAGAATATCATCGATACTCGAAAGATGACGCATGGTTGACAAATGTACTTTGGTAGTTTGACCAAGTTTAACTGTTGGGTTAACACGGGATAAATGGTTAACAAGTTCCACCCCCTGCGTAACACAGGACTCGAAGTTAATACCTCTTTAAAAGCTTAACCAACTTTAACCGTTATGTTGACACAGGAGTCGTGGTTGACAAGTTAAACCGTCATGTTTTAACACAGGACTCATGGGTAATATAGCCATTACCAGAGCTTCCTTGACAAGTTGCAGATGGCAGCTATAGTAATTTTACCGGGAATTGTTGAGAACAAAATCATAGATACTCAACAGTTAACGCATGGTTGACAAGATACCCTATAAAAGTTTAACCTAGTTTAACCGTTGGGTCAACACAGGACACATGGTTAACAAGTTTACCCAACTTGTTGTAAAGACTCACGGTTAACAATTTTAATCAACTTCGGATAATTCAGGGAATCTTGGCTAATGCCGGTGTAAATGTTTAATCAATTTTAACGGTTGGGCAACAAGTGGAACAGTGGTTGACAAGTTTAACCGATGTGCGCTAACAGAGGACTCACGGTTTAGTAACGTCATTACGAGTGCTTCCTTGACAAGTAACAGATAGAAGCTACAGTAATTTTACCGTGAATTATTGAGAAGAAATTCATAGATACTCAAAACTTGCCGCATGGTTGAAAAGATATCCTTTAAAAGTTTAACCAATTTTAACACGTTTCCTCAACAAGGGACACGTGGTTCACCAGTCTAACTACCTTGCGTTAACACTAGACTCACAGTTAGCCAGTTTAACCGCCTTGGGATAACTCAGGAATCAAATTTAATGCCAGTTTAAAGATTTAATCAAGTTGAACGGTTTTGTTAGACAGCAATCGTCGTTGACAAGTTAACCCGCCATTAGTTAACGCAGGACCCATCGTTAATGCTGTCATTACCAGAGCTTCCTTGGCAACTTACAGAGTGCAGTAACCGTAATTTTACCCTGAATTGTTGAGAAGATATTATAGATGCACAAAAGTTGACCCATGGTTAAAAAGTATATCCTTTAATAGGTTAACCACGTTTAACCGTTGGGCTAACAAACGACACATGGTTAACAAGTTCCACCCCCTGGGGTAACACAGGACTCTTTTTAGTACCTGTTTCAAAGATTAACCATCTTTAACCGCTAAGTTAACACAGGAATTGTGGTTGACAAGTTAAACCGCCATGGGTCAGTATACTACTAATGGTTAATATCTCCATTGCGAGAGCATCCTGCACAAGTAACAGATGGCAACAACAGTAAATTTTCCGTGAATTGTTGAAAAGAAAGTTATAGATGCTCAAACCCTGACGCATGGATGAAGGATATCCTTTTAAAAGTTTAACAAACTTCAACTCTGGGGTTAAAATATTATACGCGGTTCAGAAGTTCCACACCCTGGGGTAACGCAGGTTTCATGGTTCATATCTGTTTAAAAGTTTAACCAAGTTTAAACGTTATGATAACACTGGACTCGTGGTTGACAAGTAAAATACTATCGATCAACACAGAACTACTGGTTATAATACCCTTTACCACAGCTGCCTTGAGACCTTACAGAAGGCACCAACCGTAATGTTAACGTGAATTGTAGAGAGGAAATTCATACATACTCAAAAGTTGACCCATGGTTGACAAAATATCGTTTAAAAGTTTAACCAAATTTATCCGTTGGGCCAATACAGGACACATGGTTAACAAGTTTACCCCACTTGGGGTAAACACTCACGGTTAACAATTTTAACCACCTTCGGATAACTGGGGAATCTTGGTTAATGCCGCTGTAATTGTTTAATCAAGTTTAACGGTTGGTCTAAAATATCAACCATGGTTGATAAGTTTAATCGATGTGCGTTAACAGAGGACTCATGGTCAATAACGTCATTACGACTGCTTCCTTGACAGGTTACAGATACCAGCTACAGTAATTTTACCGCGAATTATTGAGAAGAAATTCATAGATACTCAAAACTTGCCGCATGGTTGACAAGAGATCCTTTAAAAGTTTAACCAATTTAACCGTTTCTTCAACAAGGGACACGTGGTTCACCAGTCTAACTACCTTGCGTTAACACTAGACTCACAGTTAGCGAGATTAACCGCTTTGGGATAACTCAGGAATCAAATTTAATGCCAGTTTAAAGATTTAATCAAGTTGAACGGTTTTGTTAGACAGCAATTGTTATTAAAAATTGGACTTTTTTGTAACTGTGTAATTGTGCATGATATGATAGTACGACGAACACCGTTGGAATGAGTTTTATTTACAAATGTAAATACCGTAGCTTTCGGGACCAAGCGCGTCCCGTCTTGTTTAACCGCTGAAGACGGGACGCGCTTGGTCCCGAAAGCTACGGCATTTACATTTGTCAATAAAACTCATTCCAACGGTGTTCGTCGTACTATCATAGCAATCGTTAGGGAAGAAAAGGAAATACTTTTAATCAGCTCGATTTGACTGCGGCAATCTCTCTACTACCGGTTGTTAAAGCTTGCGTGCATGCGTATACCTGAAGTTAAAGGTCTGTTGCAGTCTGTTTTGATGTGAGTTCCCATTCGGTCACGCTCCGTAGGTGAGGGGGCCATCCCTCCAGCTGAGCATCTTCGCATAATGCTCAGGTGGCAACTGAAGCAGTGACCGGCATTGCACCGGGAAGAACTGCTACTTCCGGCTGTCAGTGACGTCTTACGTACTGTAATACATGTGCCGGCAACCGACATTATCCGTAAAATTCCTTTGAGCAAAAATACAGCGCAACGGCGTATTGATGAAATTGCTACTGATGTAGAAAACACGTTGTGCAATTTTTTAAGTGCCATGCAATTTTCCTTAGAGCTGGACGAATCGATCTTGCCGCAGGATGAAGCTCTACTGCTAGCATATGTTCGGTCTATAAGGGAAGAAAAATAGTTGAGGAACTATTGTTTTCCAAAGATTTGGTAACAGATACTAAGGGTGAATCTATATTCCTAGTTCTGCAAGAGTTCTTTGAAGAGAAAGGAATTCCACTCGCAAATATAATGGCAGTTGCGACGGATGGCGCCCCTTCAATGGTGGGATGCTATCGGGGATTTATTTCCCATTTGAAAAGATGAGTACCGGACTTGCTAGCTGTGCACTGCGTGATTCACCGCCAACATTTAGTTGCGAAACGACTCACAGATCGTCTGCATCGCTCCTTAAATAATGTCATTACCGCTGTTAATAAAATTAAAAGCTGCCCTTTGAAAGACAGGTTATTCAGACAAGCCTGTGAAGAAAACGATGAAGAATTCAATCGTTTGCTACTCCACACAGAAGTTCGGTAGCTGTCAAGGGGAGCATGTCTCAGCCGTTTTTATAGCCTTTTCCATAGCATTTTGCAATTTCTCTAACAGGAAGACGTTGGGCTACGTGAGAATCTGCAGAAGTGCAAAGGAGACATAGTGTTAGTAAATATGAACCGGTTATGATTTCGTTACTACACGCAGCAGTTGCTGTCGGAGACAACGGGTGAAACAGCAGTTGCTGTCGGACCAAGTTCCTCGTTCCATTTCCCTTATCTTATTTAGTTGAACGTGGGTTCAGCACCGTAACAGATCTTTTGGAAACGAAAAGAAACCGGTTACAGATAGTAAAGCGCGGCGATCTGCGCTTGCTGCTTACTAATTTTGAGCTCTACGTGGAAAAATTGGTCCTGCCGCATCAAGTTCAGCCTTCGCATTAATTAAGCGGCTATGAACAACAGCCCTCATGAAATGCTCGACTTAGGTGCCATATTTTGCGGTCGAGAAAAACTGAATCTGGTTTTAAATAACGCACCATACTGACGTTATTAACTGAGCAGCAAAAACTGGAGAAGCGATACATTCACTACGATTTTCACCATCAAAAGACCATGCTGTGATCCGCTATGCAACAACGAAGTTCAACTGTATGAAATGTGAGAACTATGTTTCCATCATAGTTCTCACATTTCATACAGTTGAACTGGTTGGTTAAGCTGAGTAGCTTGCTGAACCAAAGACTAACTGCGCAGTGACTCCTATGTGCTGATGACGGACCATGAGCGGTCCGAAAGCTCCACTGTTAACGAGAAGTCAATAAAAGATTTCTGAAGAAACGGGGAACTGTGAATATAACATTTTTGAACAAATCCACCCCGTTACGAAAAATGAATTTGATTCAACAAATACGGGCTGCACAGGGCCTAAAGGACAAGACAAAGACGGAGGAATCCCCAAGATTGGTCGAAGATGGTTTGCGGCTGGAAAACAACAGGCGGGAATGCTTTAAAATCAAATGGTTTTAAAGAAGGAACAGGCGTTGACGGTCAAGGGATTCATTATCGAATTTGTCATTTCTCGTTGTGTCACTGTTGCGGTTGGTCGGAGGGGATGCTCGCTCTCGGCATGACTGACCGGATAGGCGACAAATGCTGGACGGGTCACGGTTCGACCTGATAGCGGCTGTCGCTTGTCTGGTTGGTTAAGCTGAGTAGCTTGCTGAACCAAAGACTAACTGCGCAGTGACTCCTATGTGCTGATGACGGACCATGAGCGGTCCGAAAGCTCCACTATTAACGAGAAGTCAATAAAAGATTTCTGAAGAAACGGGGAACTCTGAATATAACTTTTTTGAACAGTTTGCGGTAAAATTACAATAGCTGCCATCTGTAACTTGTCAAGGAAGCTCTGGTAATGACGATATTAACCATGAGTCGTGCGTTAACCCATGGCGGGCTAACTTGTCAAACACGATTCCTGTTGTAACCCAACCGTTAAACGTGATTAAACTTCATTTGCTAGGCGTTCTCTTCGACTCCTTGGTCATTTCAAACAAGCTGACCGACGATGAATGAACTGGAAGGGAAATGCTCCCGTTAATTCTTCCTGAACTTCCGGGAACGGTGAAACAAGAGGTAGGTCGCTGTGCAGCAGAGTAAGTATTCGCTACGACTCTACGAATTCGTGCAGATTTTTACAATTCTCCAGACGAAACATTTGCTGACATGGATACTGTGAATTAGGTGCATCTTCTCAATGTTTTTATACGCGATACCGACCGCTTTCCAAACCAATCAGTAAGCACTCGAAAAACATACGTGTCATCACATCTGGTCAAATGCACCGAGGTTGTCGTTCGACATGACGCCGCTAAGGGATAGATTGGCTCGATGCTGAAGAAATACGTTTAAAACGGCTGATAATGAAGAAATACGTCGAACCCAACAACCAACCTACACTTCCCGTTACGGGCGTGTTGTGGAGAAATCGCTTGACTCGTCTATTTTCGCAACGTACCACCATAATCACCGGGAAGCTACGTAGCGTGTCCTGTACAAAACTTTCTGCCGCTTATGCAACTTTCCCTTACGCATATCTCACTTAAACATCACTTATGTACAGTAAACATTTCTTCACGGCTGTCCGCAACACCGGTCCGTATCTCAAAGCACGGAAGCCGGCTGCATCACCGTGCCTGTACTACCTCGGTTTTATGAGGAGATAATCGTTGGCCGAGGAATAACGTACAAACCAAGAACAAAACACTAATTGTCCGAATTATCGCTACAGTAGGATGACATGAGCAAGGAGATACAATACAGGCGACGTGATTTTCCCGATACACTACGGTTTCACAGTCATAAAGAAATATGTCCGAAACATTGGTGGTAGACTACTTATGATAGTACCCTGAATGCATTAACAATATCCTGCCTTGCAAACAAAAGTTTCTCACGGATTTTCCCCGTTAGATGAAGCCTTTTATTTTTACCAATAAAGTCTAAGCTTTCGGACCTTCTCCTCGGTCCGTCCTCAGTACCAAACAAATTACTTGATCGACTGTCCCATCAGTCCATGGTTCAGCGAGCCCCTAAGCTCAACCATCCGGGGCTGACGACGTCAACTATCAGGTCGAACCATGACCGTCAAGCGACTATCGTCTACCCCAGTGGTGGGCAAAGGGGGCGATTTTGAAGTCCAGGTGGGCGATATGCGCGAAAGGGGCGATTGGGGGGCGGTGAAGGGCTAAGGGGGCGATATCGCCCCCTTTCCTGGGTGAGGGCGATGAAGCCAAATGGAGCGATATTGTGGTTTTAGTGTTGTTACGGATCTCGCCACGAAGAAGCGGAATCGCCTCGAAGTAGTCACTCGGGGCGATTTACGACTGCGGGTCACGTCAACGCCGCCCGAAGTAGTCACTCGGTTTGCTTTTTCATACTCCACTCCAGCCGTCTTGCGCTCTTCGTCCGTTAACGTTTCCTTGACGATGTTCTTCAGCAATGAATCGTGCTCGTGGTATTTAGCTACCCAGCTTCCGCATTGGGACAAAACGCCAGCCGAAAAGCGATCCGAGAAGCTCCAGAAAAGTTTTTCTGGAGCACTTAAACGGTCTTTTTCCTTCAGTTAAGTTAACCATTGAAAAAGAAAGTAACAATAGTCTCCCATTTCTAGACGTACTTGTGAAAAGGAAGAAGGTTCGCTAAATACTACAGTTTATAGAAAACCAACGCATTCTAACAGATATTTAAATTTCTCATCGCATCATCCAATTTCTATAAAAAGAGGTATAGTAAAAGGCATGGTCGACTGTGCCATACGAATTTGCGACCCTCCATGCTTGTATTCAGAATTAAAATATATAAAGCAAACTTTATTAAACAACCGTTACCCTAATTCGTTCATTAAAAGCATAGTAAGGCAATGTTTTTCGAGAAAACGGCCAATCCCGGTGACTAACGATATTACTGAACGACCCATTTTAGTTGTCCCATATTTTAGTGCAGTGGGTGAAAGAATAAAACGTTTAGGTCGTTCTCTAAACTTCACCGTCCATTTCAAATCTTCGAGTGACATTCGGACGATCGTGAGAACGGATAAGACCAAGGTTCCATTTGACAGCAGACCATACGAAATCACCTGTGGTTGCCACGCCTCCTATATTGGAGAAACGGGCAACACTTTATCCCGCAGGTTTCGTGAACACATGGCGTACGTCACCCGTTACAAGAATGAGAAGAAAGACTCAACGGGTTACATACCGTACGCCGTGGCCGACCACAATCCCGCGCTCCGAAAAAGATCATGGAGGAGGCCATCAACGCTTCCGCGGTCGCGGAGCACGCCATCCACTGGTCACTTTACCCGCGACCGAACATAATCTGCCACGAAAACAGGTTCCAGCTACGGCGGATTAAGGAAGCATTGTTCATAAGGCACAATAGTACGATCAATCGCGACCAAGGCATGGAGATCAGCGAGGTGTGGAATGTAGCTATTAATAACTCCAGATGCTGCACCATACCAATCCGATCCCCACCTTGACCCCGTTTTGTGCGTATAAGTTCCCCGAGTGGAATAAATCAATCCCCCTTTCAACACCGCTGACGACGGAACCAGGGCGTTCCGAAAGCTACGATACGATAAGCGTTCTGACCTGTGATATTTCTAATAATCGCCCATCCATCCGCTGGTGGGGCATTTGCAGCTTTATTACAAGTACTATCCAAGAAACGGGAAAGCTGGATTACCATCACGTTGAAAATACCCATGTTATGCGGCTAATCAAGTGGAAGTACTGTACGCTTCAACATGGCGGTTGACATAGTAGCGGATGGAAGAAAGCACGCTACTACACGGACGTGCAGTTCGAAAATAACTAAGTTCACCGTCACTGTGCACGTCCTTATCGTTCTGGTAAGGTTGAATCGGTTTCTATTAACCACAGGAAATACGCAGTGAGGAAAGGTACGTAAACACGGTACACAAAAACATAATGAGGTTCAGCTGTTAGAAAATCAGAATACAAAACTACTTATGCAAAAAGGATATAAACACAAGCACTTAAGACCCGATGTACTTAAATTCTATGGGCACAAAACGCAATATACGAAGAAAACTGCCTTTAAGCCAGCATAATAGCATACCGAATCATTGAGTACTCGGAGCTGCACTGAGAGGAGGGCGACGAGATGAAAACCATTGGGAGAGATGTTAGCATTCGACGCATGATCAGCAACGCCAACTTCCTCGACCCCTAAAACGCAAACGTGTCCACGAAACAGGAAACAAAGGAACATCGAGCACATGAGCACGGTAAATTAAATTTAGAGAACATCAGAAATTTTAACGTCCACTGGTTGTCACCACTTGACGTCTTTGACACGCTGCGTTAAATGCGGCGCAGAGCGGAACGACGTATAGCGAAACCAACTCGGTCAGGAGATAAGCAACACGAAGAAGAGGTCCGTTCCAACAGCATGCTAATGTCACGAAAACATCACCAGACTTTAGAACTTCTGCAACAGACCTTTAACTTCAGGTATACGCATGCACGCAAGCTTTAACAACCGGCAGTGGAGAGATTCCCGCTGTCTAATCGAGCTGATTAAAAGTATTTCCATTTCTTCCATTACCTCGCTAACTGTCTGCCTAAATTGTACACTGGCTAGTCACTTCACTGAATTCCTCTCTGAAACATGCCTATATCTTCATTTTTTGCACATACAGAAGCGTGCACCTGAAATTTAAGGTTTCCTTTGTGATTTAAGCTTAGGTATAACCGGTAAATAATGGAATAAAGGAATTTTGACTTGTTTAAGTTTCATTGTGTCAAAATACGGCAATATACCGTTGAGAAAACATTTTATACTTTTGCGTAGCTTTCGGCACCTGTCATGGTCACGTCCT
>CBXJ02000239.1:0-15962 GCA_000612645.2 Trichuris muris | reverse complement strand
GACGGATGATACGGCGTCGTGCGGGTTTTCCGGATTCCCAGTTCGGTACACATTGACTGGAATATGGCTGCCTCAAACTGACTTCCTTGGTCAGTATGAATGGCCTCTGGCACGCCGTATCTACAGATGAACTCATTTACAAGGACCCTTGTTACTGTTTTAGCTTCTTGGTCAGGGATTGGGAATGCTTCCGCGAACTTGGAGAAGCAGTCTATCGCCACCAGAATATAGCGGTTCCCTGTTTCACTCACAACCAACGGACCTAAGATGTCAATTGCTAGTTTTTCCCATCGCCTCGTTGCCACCACAGGTTGTAACGGAGCTCTGCCCTTCTCTACGGGCTCATTCCGCGTGTTACACTCGTAACAAGAAGCGACATACTTCTTTGTGTCGCTTCGGTATCCGGGCCAATAAAACCTTTCCCGTATTCTCTCTATCGTTTTCTCTATGCCAAGGTGCCCCGCGGTCAACTGTTGATGCGCCTGATCTAACACGGGTTTTATCATGCGTTTTGGTACCACTACCTGCCATCTATAACCAGACTGATCGTCGCAAAACCATTTTCTGACCAGTATACCTTTCTGGATCGCCAGTCGGTGCCAGTTCAGCATCAATAGGTTTTTGGAATTTGATCGTTTGCCGCATCTGATCTCCTGTCCTACCACTCCAGCTGCTTTTGCTTTTAGTATGGGCGCGATGTCCTCATCGTCCAACTGCGACGTTCTCATCTCTTCAAGGTTCTCTAGCGCCACGACGTTGACTGGTACTCCCATCACTTCAGTGCCACTCCTGCCGCACTGTTTGCACGGTATCCGCGACAGTGTGTCGGCGTTAGCATGCCGACTCCCAGCCCTATGTTCGATGTCGAAGTCGTATTGCTGTAGCTTCTGCTGCCACCGGGCCCACTGACCATCGGGGTTTTTGAAATCGCGAAGCCATTGCAAGGAACCGTGATCAGTGCGTAATGTGAACTTCTGCTGTAGGTAGGGTCGGAATTGATCCGTGAAGGTGATAACCGCCAACATTTCTCGACGGGTGACACAGTACCTTTGTTCAGCGCGAGTCAGAGTCCGGCTGGCGTAGGCGACAGGGTGTTCACGTCCGTGCTCATCACGCTGTGAAAGGACAGCTCCAATAGCCGTATCGCTTGCATCGGTGTCCAGAATGAATGACGCATCAAAGTCAGGCAAACGAAGTATCGGTTCAGATAACAGGGCTGTTCGTAACTTCTGGAAAGCACTTGTGCACTCTGGAGTCCACTGGAATGGTTTCCGCTTTTCCGTGAGTTGATGCAGTGGTTTGGCGATGGCGGCAAAGTCTTTAATAAACTTCCTGTAATAAGAGGCCAGCCCGAGGAAGCGTTTTACTTCCGCGAGGCACGTGGGGACCGGGTAGGTGCGCATTTTCTCAGTCAACGATGGGTCCGGCTCTATTCCTTTCTCGCTGACAATGTGTCCGAGGTAGCGCACTTCTTTACAGAACAGTTTACATTTGCTGGCGTTGGCCTTCAGACCCGCTTTCTGAAGCCTGTTCAGTACTTGTGACAAATGCTCGACGTGTTCCTCCGCCGTACGGCTGAACACAATTATGTCATCCAAATATACCAGACAGGTGTTCCATTTTAAACCAGCCAATACGTGTTCCATGAGCCGTTGGAATGTGGCTGGCGCCCCGGTTAGTCCGAAAGGCATGACGTTAAACTGGAAGAGCCCATCATGGGTGATAAAAGCTGTCTTTTCCTTAGCAGCCTCCGTCAGCTCTACTTGCCAGTACCCACTTAATAGGTCAATGGTGGAGAAATATCGTGCTCCCGCCAGTGCCTCCAACGTCTCGTCAATGCGGGGTATGGGGTACGCATCCCTACGGCTCACTTCGTTGAGCTTTCGATAGTCCACACAAAGTCGTAGAGAGCCATCCTTCTTCCTCACAGGCACTATGCCTGCTGCCCAGGGGCTATTCGACGGCTCTATGATTTTATTGTCCAGCAAGCGCTGTATGAGCTGGCTAACTTCCTTCCTTTCAACGGGAGCCAGCCGACGTAGCGGATGCCGAACTGGTCGAATGTTGTCCGTTACTATGTCGTGTTTGAGAACACTAGTACGTCCGATATCAAATTCGCTGGCCGCGAAAGCATTCCGGAACTTGGATAACATGCCATGTAATTTTTTTCGCTGGGACGCCGTCAGCGGAACTCCCGTAGTCTCAACTAGCTGTTGCAACATCCTTTTGCTCAAGGAGACCGGTTTCCCCACGCTTACGGACCATGCTCCATTGCCTGACGTGCGACCTGCACTTTGCAAAGGAATCCTTAACTTCTGCTTAGGGCTGTTCAGGGTCCCGCGTGCGAGGTCCACTACGAAGCCATGTTGTTTCAGGAAGTCGATTCCTAACAGGCCGGCAAACTGTAGCGCATTCACCACGATGACCTCCATGTCAAAGGTCCTATCACCCACTTGAAGTGGCAATGACACGCTGCCCATCACGTCAAGCGCGGTGCCCTCAGCCGATAACAGGCGGACATTGCACGGGGATAGCTTCCACTGTCCTCTGATCCTTGCGAATTCGTCCGAACGCAGAAGGGTTCGCCCGGCACCTGTATCCACCAGCATGCGTATGCATCTATTGCGGACCTGGACCGGCACACATGCGCATGTCCCTACGCTTGCGCTCGCCGACTCCTCTGCACTCTCCATTCTTGCTGTGTCGCCGCAACCTGCGTTGGCGTTGCTTAACGCATTAACAACCGAGTACGCATCAAGAGATTTATTCCACGACTTGCCGTGATGATCAGGGCTCCTCTCGGCTGTTTGTAATCTAGGACAGTCTTTAATCAGATGGCCTCGACGCCCACAATTGAAACAACGTGCGCGGCCTAAGGCCTGAGGCCCATTTGTTAACCGTCCTCCCTGCAGTCTGGCTGCCAGGGGTGAAATTTGAAGACACATTTCCTGCACCATGCGCTTCATTTCATCTATCTCATTGCGCAACGCTCTAACCTCGTCGAGACTTTCCGTTCTCTGATAGCCTCCTGGACTGTCTTGTCCTCGGTTCGGATGATTACTTCTCGATACAGTCGCTGCGATTTCCTCCACCTCCCCCACGTGGACCCTGGCACTGTTGACTGCCTGACGTAGTACATTACCTCGATAGGCCTGCTCCGTGGCTTCCTGCTGAATCGCCATCCTTACCGCGTCCATCAGCGAACTGGGATGCGCACGACGAACGGAACTCGCCCAATCCTCAGGGCCCAATTCCGTTAGGAAACGCTCCAATGACAATGTATCCCTGACTCCTGGTGCGAACGCTGGGTATGCCTTGGCAGCCAACTTGGAAAGTTCGCGCGCAAAAGCGAACCAGTCCTCATTCTTGGACTTTCGTCTCGTTCGGAACAGCGTCACATTGAGCTGTTCGACGTCTGGAGGGACCAGCAAGGTAGTGAGTCCCGCAATGCAGCTATCGTAAGACTCTCTCTGCTCCACCGTTAGCTGTCCAAAAGCCCACGCGGCGTCACCCGTTAGGCATACCGCCAACCACTGTAGTTTGTCCTGTTCGGTCCATTGGTTCAATGCACTACACTGATCGAAGGAGGTCTTCCAGTCCTGCCAGCTGCCTTACCCATTGTACGACTGGGGCATTACGACCGGGCGACGTGGTGATTCCACAGCTGTATCGTCACGAGGTTTTGCCGATCCTGTCCGCTGCGCCATTGTAAGGATCACTCGACGAACACAGTATACGTTTATTACACACCCTCAAAAACGATTGCTAACATGCAGCATTAGCACCGTTAGCTAGGGACCAGCCCCCCCTCGCCAGGGAAACCGGCTGCGTTATAGATGCTGTCAACAATCATTGAATAGCAGGTTTAGCTGATGAAATTTTGGATTCGCCGGGCCTACAGTATTAACGATTTGCAGGATATAACTCAGCCCACAGCGGGAATCCCTTCTTGCTGCAACAGCTCCAAGGGAATGCCAATTAAGCTTAAGTTATGCTTGCGTGGACAGAAGCTGTATCCAATGTACAAGCCCGGCCTTCGCTCCTTGGAATGTCTTGCCTCTATGCCTAGCTCTTCAGCCAACCGTGATTTGCACATTATTCGTCAAACCGACTTTTGCAAGCTTCTGCAATTCACGAAGATGAGCACCCAGTTTCGCTAAGCACAACAGGTGGTCCGTCGCGAAGCATTTGCTCATTAGCATTGAAATAGCAATGCAATGGGTTTGCGAGCAATTTCAAATGAGCTGCACTCAAATGGAAACGGTAATACATGACTGCAAGAATCCTATCCCCATTGCGATGTTCAATTGGGCTCAGCGACGTGGCAAAAGCAGTCAGACAACGTTCAGCCACTTGACTTCATTAACCGCTTAACGAGAAAGTTAAAGCATCATAGACACGGGATGCACAAAAGTTGTCTGACCTTCACGGCCGCTGGACATCCATCGACAGTGGTATGACCCTTCCTAAGTGGTCGCGCGTCAT
The DNA here is from genome assembly GCA_000612645.2 of Trichuris muris. Classification (NCBI taxonomy): domain Eukaryota; kingdom Metazoa; phylum Nematoda; class Enoplea; order Trichinellida; family Trichuridae; genus Trichuris; species Trichuris muris. The sequence continues at coordinate 11,477 of CBXJ02000239.1, read as the reverse complement.
TCATTGTCGTTATCCGTATAATACCGTTGCGTGAGCGGTCAGATCAATAGCTATTGCGGCAAATGGATTGCGCCATTGCCGTCATAGGTACTTGCGAATAGTAACAGATCGAAGGGCGAGAGAACAATTGCAACGGCAACCAACCACAAGACGTGATCACTCGACATACCTTCGGCCTGTATTGTACATGTGGCCTTCATTCATTTCTTGGTGACACGCATGGCCCCTTTCAGGCGCTCCGCTTAGGCAACCTACCAGCAGCAGGTTATTTATCCACATTCATCCAACCATTGCGATAAACTTGGCCCGTTGGTGCAATACTCTCGACGGGAGTTCTCGTTGACATGATATCTCGCCAGGAAGCAAGCCGTCTCACCTTGACGAACGACCGCGAGTCGCCAAAGGGAGTCCAGCGATGTGCAATTCAGAATTGGCGCGGCACAAGGACGATGAGGCATTATTTCAAGACTACATCCGTCCGAACGTTGGGCAAGTCGCCATAGCAAGCCAACTGGTGCTTCTCCGCAACGGTGAGGTGGAGTCTGTGGTTATGAGCATTTGGGTCGACAAATGGCCGGCAGTAAAACGACACTGCTTTGCGAAGAAATGGCCTTCGGCGCAGTCGCCATGCAAGGAACAAAGCCCGGTCGGGGATGGTAAATAGGCCGGACGCGCAACGACTTCCTCCGCTTGATAAGGTGCGAACTTTTGCAGGCAACGCGACACTTCGCAGTTGGATCTTCGCCTTTTCAATTGACCCTTTTGACCGACCGATACAACGCCTACTGTTGCCAATGGGTGCGAGGGGGTTCCTCGGCGATAATGTTGTCTAATAGCGCCTCCCGCGATTTCCCGTAATTGCCAGCTCTTTCACGCCTTAAGAGGTTTCCAATTTTCGATTCTGCAACAACCAGCCCGACCCGCGCACAAGGAAAACTGACCTTGCGGATTGGATTGGTCTTCCGCCAGGCGGTGACCCAACCGCCGGGTTGCCTCACCTTTTCGCCTTGGGTGAGCGGAACATCCCGAGCTCCTGGTATCCTGCCGGCTCCAACTGTAGGAGCATTGTTTGCCGTAACCCTGCAATGTGAACGCAGCTTGCGCCGATGCCGCATTTCTTCTCCACTAAACAGCATGAAGTGAACGTCAGTCATCTGAAAGCGATTCGGGAACTGTTCCCTGCGGAGCGGCGATGCGGAAAAGCTGGCCAGCCCCGCTGACCGCCTTCCTAAGCTCGTTTACGGCTATGCTACGCCCAACCGAGTACGGCTAATCCGCTTTGCCGCGAACTTCCGCTTCGCAATGAATGGACTCGATAGATAGGTAGTTCCACTTAGGTTGATCCACTTTTGACCCCCCGGATTAGGACTATCCGATTATCGCGCGACTGCTACGGCAACCTTTGCAACGCGCTCTTGTCGGGAACGTTCAAAAGGGAAATGGTTCATTGACAAGACACGTTGAACGAGTCAACTGAGCGTACGGTCGAAAGTTGAATGCACTATTGTACGAACGACTTGTCCGCATTGACTGGGACGAAGGAAACGGTCATGAATACGCAGAGCAGGGGTGGTAGGAATTGGGATCAATGGGCTGGTTCATCTGATAGCCCACGCCTGGGCCACCGACGCCCGTCTGCCAGCCGTTGGTGTAGTAACCAGTAGGGACGTATACGTTGCTGGGTTGATAGTAGCAGACTTGCTCCTCCATACCTGCGCTCGAAACTGACGGCGGGACAGTGGCCACGGGCTCAACCGTTTGACTCGACGCCATGTAATCAACTGCGGATGGAGTAGCCGTTTGGACAGGTGTATTAATAGCAGTGTTGCACAAGTAGCTGCTAGGCGACGATGAACTTCCCCCTTCTTCTTCAGAGGCGCTAAGGATCTTGGTCAAAGCCAGTATGTAATTGTGAGCCATGCGCAAAGTCTCAATTTTGGTAAGCCTGTTGTCGTCCGGCATAACGGGCAGCACCTCCCGAAGGCGGTCCAACGCATCGTTCAAACTGTGCATACGCGATCGTTCCCGGTTGTTCGCCTTCACTCGCCGCACCTTTCGCTGCACGGCCACCGTTTCTGGACTTTTCGCCTTACTTCTGGTACGGTACTTCCGCCTCGGCCTTCCCGTGCCGCAGCTGGCGTTCTTCTGACCCTCGGCTGAGCTCGCACCCCTTCTCTTCGCTACATTCGACTGGGGCACCGTTTCTGCCTGAAGAACCGGATGAGCTCGGTTGGATGGACATGCACACGGCGCCTAAGGCAGCCGCGGTCATTACCTGCTTGAAGCCCTCTGCGTGCGAATGACTTGATGCCGTTGCCATAGCGGATGAGGCGCCTTACGGGAAAAACAGCTATGTCGGTATATGCTGGTCGACCACCGCCGTTGGCCATTTGTACCCTGACCGCCAGGGGCGGAGCAGCCGCCTTGACCAATAGGCATTAAGGAATTGCGGCCACTGATGCCGGTGGCAAACTACCTTCCGGTCGCTAATTAGTCGCTCTCAGCCGTGTCGACGTTGATTGTTTCCTGAGACAATCGAACCACAGCGGAGGAAACGAAACTTTACGTTGCCCCCGTGGCGTAATCGTTAGCGGTCATTGTGCAATCGTCCGCTTGATCTGCCCTCCCATTGTACCATTGCCGTTGCGATCATTTTGGGGGAGAACAAAAACTCGCTTGTAATCCCAATTGATCCCGTCACCGGACCACAGGTCACCCGATTGAACCCCCTTGGCGCCCATCGTTGGTCCCACCTGCGAGAAGCTGCTTGCCGTCCAGCGACCGCGCTGCCCATTAGGATCGCAAATCCGAAGTTGTTTCGCGCGACGTTACGCCCACTTGATTTGTAGTATACGAAGAAAACTTATTCTTAGCGCCTAACTAAACGTGTACCCGGTCGGCAAATAGGCCTACAATGGGGCCCATTACCTCAATTCAGCTGCGCGGACAAAAGCTTGTTCATTAGGAATGCACAAGTGCTGCACCAAAAGAGCGCTGGCAAATTATTTCCAGGTAATAAGGATGTCACTCACGTCTGCTTCATTCAACTTCTGCGACATGTCTCCGCTGCGACGCCTTGCGAACATGCAGAAAAGATCTGAACGAGCATTTCCACCATTAATAATAGTACATCGTTTAAGTAATGCCGACTAGAAGAAGTATTAATATGTCGCCTTCAAAGAAATCCGTGCAAGGAGTATGAACGAAGCCTTCGATTAGCGACAAGAGGCAGTCGAAAGGTTCAACGCTGGCAAGACATTGCAATGGACGTACGCTCTTCGTTAACATCCAGACGTTTCCCTATTTTCGCAACCTCTTCCGCCTATATACTCAACTCGCCCTATCCCACGGTCCCTCCTGCTAGTCCTGTTTCGCGATTCTCCTGGCAATGAGTAGCGAGTACCCCCGCGCTCGCACTAAAGTTTCTGCGATCCAATGATAGCCCTGCGTACGGTAACTTTGCAGAGCTTGTAGAAATTGTTGGCAAACGAGCTTAAGTTGCCGGCCGTCGGTTGCGCAGTTTCCAATGCGCCTTCACGTTGAAGTTTCGCTTGATGCAGTTTCATTGCCCTCAAAGTGTCGGCGCAGGCTGCTCTGGATGATGAAACACTCCTACGGCCGGGACTACCGGGTCCATCAAGTCACGGTGTTTGGCAAAAGCCTTTCGTACTACGTCAACGCATCACGCCCCACTTGAACAGCCACCTAGTTGTTCTTGTATTGCGTGAATGCTGGTCTACTGTGGTGCTTCGGTCTGTTTGAACTGGCTCGACAGAGCGGATAATCTGACGGACAACAAAGCTGAATCTTCCGTGCTGATTGATCGCAGCGGACGACGACCGAATTTCAGGCGCGTCTCCTGACGGACCGACGGCCTGCGTCGAAAGGGCGCACTGCTCCAAATGTTCAACCATATCAAACGAGCGAACATGCGCAGCAAAGTAATAACAAACGAGCGTCCATTAACGCGGACAGTCCATCGGCTTGAGGCTGTAAATCAGCGCCGCACTATCACTTTTTTGACCGTTTTATTCCTGTCACGCTCGACTGACCGAATACCATTGCGGTCTGCGGCCAGTGGTCCCTTTGGTCATTGATGGTCAGCGAGGTGACGGTTCATTTAAGATGGTGGCTTCGGTGGCGTCGACTTCGCACCCCATCAAAGACTGGCACAGCCGACCAACAGGAACCACCAGTGATTTATCTTCGTAGCCGCGAGAATAACTTGCACAGCACTTGGACTTGGACACCATTGATCACATAGCGGTGACACGGCACAATGACACGGACGATTTGGTTCACCGAAAATGCTGCCATATGCCACCAGAAATGGAAAGCTTCATCTGTCCACAAGATACGTTCACAAGAAGGATTCGGACAGCGGAAGTCAGTCCGGATAGCCTACCGTCTTTGCTACTATTAATACCTTGCTCAATTTGCCCGCCGTTAGGTAGTGGTTCGTGGAACGGATTTTCCCTTTTGCTACTGCAGGCGCCGCTATACAGGGAAGAAAGAAAAATTGGCGAAGCAGACCGATGGCGTGGCAGTATGTAAGCAAAGTTTACAATAAAGCCTGCTCTGTACTTTTGGCCGGTTCTGCACGTTCACTTTACCGCAACAAAGCTTCTCCGCGCTCGGCAAGAACAGCGTACAACCAGTAATTGTTCCAAGGAACGTGATTTGACCCATGCATAACGTTGGCAGTCAGAAGTTGGGGACTTTTACGAACCAACTGCTCCTCGCTCGAAAACGGGCGTCAAAGCGGAAGTACCCATTTCACCGACCTTGTGCAAGAGCACAGCTCGAAACGCGGAGCCCGTTGTACCATTAACACTAATATAACGATGTATACCGATTCTCCGGCCCTAAATTGGCAACGACTTGGTTTTGCCGACGAGCAGATGTGATGACCTCGGCGTTTCAGGTTCGTGACCCTGCCGGAGCTGCGGCCCATTGACTTTGCTCGATCCGACCGTTAAAAACCACTACAACCAAGCATTTTGCGCCGCATGCAATGATTGCCAAATGTCGGTGCTAATCTTATTGCAAAACCTTACGTGTCGAATAGGGCGCCGAACATCACTGCCAGTGTTCAGCAACTGAAATTCACTTGCGACTACCGTGGCTGAGGAAAATGATGGCGCAACTTAGGAATCAAATGCTCATATCGACCACCGGGCTGCATAATCTGTTTTTCGGTGAGCGAATTGAAGAAACTTCCAAATCATTTGCAAGTTCACCAGTTAGGGTGAATAAAAGCGTGAAAGACGAGTATTACCTACAGAAAGTACGTACATGAACCAACACCCAGTCAGAGGTGCGCCCTTCGAGGCGACCAGTCCGCAGCCAGAAGTTGACGAATAGCCATTGCCGAATAATGACATCCAGGCGTAGCTGTGCTGCTTTAATATTCGACCGACCCGTCAGCATTCACAAGGTGTCGCCGCTAAATCCTTGCCGCAATTGGCATCTGCCTCTTACCGGCTCATAGGGCTTGCAGCAGCTAGAGAACTCACACGGTCGCGACTTGCTGTCTATGCTGAGCAGATTGAATGACCGACTTAGGTTTGTTCGCGAGAAAAGGTACACTCTGTCGTCTTACCTGGAGCAGATTTGCATACTGTTGTGACTGCATGGCTGATCAAGGAAAAGCGCGTCGCTGCACGTCGCTCTACCGATGCAAGGTATCGCGTTGCATCTTCTGTGCTGATAGCTTTCACCTCTGAAAGCGTTGCAATGAGAATATGCTAATGATTGAAGCACGTTTTATCGACTGGCACAGCGATGAAGGACCGGAGCAGGAGCGCAGGCGGGTCTCTAAGCCGCAGGCACCGCATTCACGGCTGCACGTGGACCAGGAAGACCAAACCGACCATTCCGGGACAGCCGGCTCAACAATTTGCTTGCATAAATTGGTGGTCATCGAAGTCGGCTCATGCGTCGTTCCAATTGCAGTAAAAGGTCTAGTACTCTCTCCGTCTGAAGAAGGAATGTTCAGGAAAACGCGCTGCGCAAGCAAAGCCGGACATTGCTGAACGCGTGCCTTAAATCCAAAATAGCCACTGTCAGAGGCGGCATTGAAAATGATCACTAGCAAGTTGTCGTCTGCCCAAATGACACTTTTGGGCAATTCGGCGGAACAACAATATCTGGAAGAGCAGAGTTTGTTCTTCCTGCGCACAGATGAGCTACTCCATCGGCTCACCGCATTCCGGTAGACCTCAGGTCACTTCCGCTTTTTACCTCTACGTAATCTTCGCAAGTCTCGGAACAAGACATGGAAAACTTTTCAATAAATTCAACGAACAGCCGAGTACCGGGATCACCCTAAATATTACACAAGCGCGTTGCTGACAGCCGCTAGTGCAAAGTGACCCAGCGCACCTTTATGACCCAACTGCACCTCTGACCCTTGCGGAAAGGTTTCGGGTAATCTGGGCTGGAAATAACGGTCCAATTGGAGAAAACAGCCGCCTTGAGCACGCCTCCGCAAGAAGATTCCTTTGAGGGCTCATTCTCCTTACAGTACGGACCGCCAAGACCAGCTGGACAAAGACATCTGTCGCAATAGCGAGGATGCGTGTAACCGCCATTTTCGCAAGGCAATTTGGAACACTTATCTAAACATATGAACCATGTAAGAACGTGAAGATTCTTAAACTCGATCACTCGACTAACCGGAACAGTACGCCCTGTTGATTAGGGCCAAATCAAGAAAAGATGGCGCTTCCCTCTGGCCAATTGTTCGTTGGTAACCTTTGTTGAGGGTCACAATTGTGAAAAGTTTGTAATCCTTCGAGAACGCCTAAATACGGCTGCCTGCTTTGCTCTTTGCAATTCACTGCCGTACCGTAGGACCGTAGTGCATAACTGAGCCCATGTCGTAAGGAATACCCATAGTGGTAACCTGATCACTGCTGCGCTTCAGAAAGTTGTACAACTGCCTTGAACCACGTTCTCCGGCAGAATTCTTATGTAGCTGTCCGCATCAGGACGGGACTGCTGATGCCACAATCCAAGTGCGTGGCCAATTTCGTGCGTGATCACTCCTAGCTAAACAAGTCGACATTTCATATATATATAATAATATTATATATATATATATATATATATATATATATATATATATATATATATATATATATATATATATATATATATATATATATATATATATATATGTAACCGCTGCATTTTACACTCACATATTCGCAACCGTATCCAATGGAGATCAGCTGCAATCCTCCGTATCTTCCGACCATTGAATAGCAGCTGAAAACAAAGTGACGTAAAATTTGAAACGCGGGCGCGAAAACAGAACCCTCTGACCCTCCTCCTCGGAAGAATAGCACATGGTCTTTTGCCGAATCACTATCGTGGACGAAATCAATGCAAGTATTTTGCTGCCAAAATTCAAGCGACTCCATAATCAGGTGCTCCTCAGCGGCGGCTGGAATTGCGGACGTTTGCGACGAGTAATAACAACCGGCCACCTACGTATGGAACTGTGAAACTGATACCTAACGGTACGATTCCGCCATCGCTTTTCCAGACTGCGCTCCAAGCTTCGCCTGGCCAGCTTTCTGCTACCGTAATGTGCCGCGTTACGAAGAATGTCGGAAGCTTGCACCGGGGAAAGCAGTATGTCGCCTTCAAACAAAAGGCCGCTGTCCAAAGGAGAAGACCCCGAGGCAATCGAGTCATGCTCAGTAACTGCATTCTGATCTGTGCTCTACAAAAGGAAATGAAACTTAATTTAGCATACCATAATTTTCCCGTTCTAATTCAGGATACCAACTTAAATTTTCAATCGTCGCCCACGGTGAACAGCAAAAGACGCAGGCAAAGGCACGATGGCATCAAAGTGGCAAAACATTAAGGACGGGCGTCTTGTGAAAACAACGAACGTTAATATTAACATTCAAAATAATGATGACGAAAAGTGATGATTCGAACACGGAACTTGAAAGTCGCGGTTTGGCTCTTCAGTTGTCGCGAAGATGCCAAGGAGTTTTAGCATGCGTTGCGGAAAACCATTTACCAAAACAGTATGGCGTATGGTGCATTAGAATGAAGCGCTATTTGGCAAAAGTAATGAACCACCGCGCCGTGCCAACGCCCGCGCTAAATTCGCTTTTTCGTACCACCGAAGGGCTGCGGAGGGGCTATGCGCCAGATAAGGTGAAGCCAATCCGAAATGGCCGTCAGGTGTTATCAAATTTCAAAAATTGAAATCTTCGTTTCGCCTTGCCAGTACGGGAAGAACTGACGGCAAAGCGAACGCCGCCTAGTTCGTAATGAAATGCCAAGTCGGTCGACTTTGCTTGTCTGCGGAAGACCAAGCATGCATTCTATGAATTTTTATCTTTAAATGATCGAAAATGTGCACCATATTATTAGTATCATGTTGAGCAAGGAATCGCTTTCCAGATACGCTCGTCTGAAAGAATTAATTGGCGCACCGAAGGGTTACAAGGTCGCACTCTAAGATATCAATTCTCCCCAACCCAATATTGCTCGGAAATAAAATTTGAACGCTTGAAAATGTGTTCGCCAACTTTGACTGCAATTGCATTTCTCCATAACACTTTCAAGTGGCGCACACCTAACGCGCATTTGCATAAGGTTCACTGCACAGAAAGGTCCAGGCTTGAATGGTTAAGATGCCCGTCAGTTTTCCTTTCACGTTGTCTATGGTAACGCAAATAACAGCCTAATGAATGAATGTCCGCCTGGTTTACTAGCAAAATAAAGGGTAACAAACGAACGCACGAAATTGATTATTCAGAGACATTGGAACACCGTAGTACAGCTCGTCAGCGATTAAGAACGGAACGTTTTTGGATGGCAAGACACCAACGGGCATCTCAACCGTTCACGACTGAACAACATTACAACAACCGCTTCGAAGAATGCAACTTTGGACACTGCTCAAAATACTCCTTTTCAGAGAAGCCAGTTGAACTGGCAAAGTTGCAGCGCTACATTTCAGCAGCTGCAAACTTCATCGCACACTTGTTCAACTCACTTTTGCCCCAAAGTATGCCCGTTAATCTTACCAGACCAAAGGAGGCTTTGTCCACTACATCCACGCCCGTTTTGTACGCCATGTCGGCCAGAAAACGAAGTTTGTTCAGCACCCTTCTGATCTCGCTTACATGCTCAGCTTTGAGCATATCGTCCAAAAGCTTGTAGCCACAAATCTACAAAGCATAAGCAGATTACAATGGCACAGCTTAATGTATTTACTTTCAAACCCTACCTGACTCGCGAGACACATGCCGATAAGCAAATGCGAATAAAATGTAGCCGACATGTTGCGCTGGTCAGGGAACATAGAAATGAAAAAACTTACCACATCCGCGATATATATGTAGCATGGTGAAGTGGCAAACTAGGCTAACGACACGGCATGTTTGAGGGCTTAATTTTTGAAAAACTAACGTGCCTGCGTTGACAGCGGCACCAGTTTCGATGACTTGAAAAAGCGACACACTTGGACGGGCTGACCTGAGCATATGCGGAGGAAGACACCGGTACCTCCTCGAAGTGGGGCAGTGTGTTCCGCGCAGATTCTGCATTTCGAATGAACTGCACATTGGTCATGGCTCGCGCGTTATTTGTCAAACAACGCCGGAGCACAGACCACCGGATTTGAGAGGCTCGTTCGCTCCGTTCTGATTCGGTGCTTTACTTGATCAGGAGTCAACAAAAACAACGAAGGTCAGTTGTGCTCATCAGCCTGTTCAATGCTGGACAACGAAGAAGCAAGAAAATATGAGCGTGGCAAACAAGGAAGAACAAAAGCCGACTGTCAAGTCGAAGTTGTACGCTTGCTGGCGTCCAACGCTACCGGTGTACGAATCCTGAGAAAAGGCACTGCACAAATGCCCAGAGTACGTACTTTGGCATCACGCGCGTACAAGGACTCCTCTCAATGGCGGACCTGAATCAACCGTTCATCGGCATGCCATGGCAAGCGCACACGCCGCCATGCCGTACTGCCATTGTTGCCGCACTCCACTACGGCCTGATTGCATTAGCAGCGGGTAAATCATAAGGAAACAATCAGTAACTGGCTGCAGCTAGCTGGAAATGAATAAAGCGGCGAACCTGTCAAAGGACTACAAATTACAGTGACGAGCAGAAGCGCGGAGATGTGCCCTCAAATGGCCAATCACTGGAAGTCAAACCAGAAGGACGGGCAAAAAGCAACGCTGCTCGGAGGAGAGGAACTCCGGCAGGCCAAACCGGGGTCTGAGAGTAAGGCAAAATTGTAGCATCTTACAAATCATCGCCTGTTTAAGTGGCGTCAAACGGCAGCGCTGAAGTCCATTTGTTCCTGAGGTTCTGGCGAGAACGTGGCGGCATCCCACTGGACTTCCGGCGAAGACACTTTGGAACTGAGGAATCTCGACTCGGACAGCAGAGGATCGACCAAATTGGACGACAGCATACCGCTGGAAGAGCTCGACAGCGCCTCGTTGCTCAGCTCAATCATTAGTTCGTTCAAGTTGTTGTTGTTGTCGCGGCGCGAGAACACGGGGTCCGGCACGAACCGACCGCGAGAAAATGATGCCGAACCAACACCGGTAAAAGAGCAGTCGGACGACGCAACGCTGTCAGGAGTCAAAGGGGAACCTTTCAGCATGGGACTGGAGCGTTCGGAAGTCCTGGCTGCGGGTACGTTACCACGATTGACATAAGCTGACGGTAGCTGGTGATCAGTTCGAGTATGCACCTGCGAAGACGGGTTACCATAGCAATATTGCAAATAATCTGTATCTGGGGGCTCAGTCTTCATGCGCGACGAAAACGCGTCCGACGAATTGGACGCAACTCCCACGTCCGGGGCGACGCAGTTGCAATTCAAAGACCCACAAGGATGCACGACCAGCTGCTTTTCCAAATCCTGCAACGAACTGAATGAACAATGCAAATGTGCCAGAGATGCGTACATCGTGTTAAAGGATGGCAGAATACCCGTTCACGAATGCTTCTTATTTGAAAGCTACGCTGTCAAATAAAAAGCATTCGTGAAAGGGGAATTCTGCCGTCCTTTAACACGATGAAACCGAAACCCCTTAGAAATCCATTATTCAATTAAAGATACGTACACACATTTGGCTAAGCATTTGTCGCACGCGAACTTACTTCTGCCAAAAGCACGGATACAACGAAGTGTTGCAATTGGAAGTAATTTTCAAAGAATCCTGCTTTCAAAAGGGCCAGTGCCTTGGAATTTGCAACATACAATGTGGCCCCGTAGCGCCTTAGTACGAAGCAACTTGTTTACTACGCCTCTGCCTCATTTATCCGCACATCCAATGAAGATGCCACGTTTCCGATTTTAGGACACGACGGATTTGACAATTCTGGCCTTGATTGATAATCCTGTCCGTCTATTAGAAGGTAATTGGTTTCGTAAAACGACACGTAGCTCTTGGAGCAAATCCGCTCAGTCGTCAACGCATACG
>CBXJ02000238.1:0-11115 GCA_000612645.2 Trichuris muris | reverse complement strand
ATACAATTAGGGTGATAAAAGTAATTGATACAAAGCTGGCATACTCCATGCTGGCCAAACCATTCAACGAACCATTTCTCCATTGTCCTTTAACACAAGTCCATCGGTCATTGACAACGGTTTTTAGTTCGCCGAAACTGCAAAGGCAATAAATAATCCAAATTCGGTCCCAAACTGCTGCACCAACCCGTCCATTTCTCCATTGCGAAATCGGCCGGTATACGTACGTCCATCTCTCCAGGTCATCTTTCCACTAATGAACGTGGAGTTAGAAAATGCAATGACGGAATAGTTAATTGACCAACCTGCCATGTGGCTTTCCTAGCAGCCAACTACCGCTGTACGTTCTGCCATTGGAAAAGTGAAAGGTCCCAGTTCTGCGCAAGGGCGGAACGCAATGCGATAAACATTCAGAGAACTGGCTTCCCACGAACAAGTGCACAGCCGTGTTAAAAGTATTGACAAAATCATTCTTAAAATTTATGAATGAAGACAACATTCGAATGTTCACTACTGATGGCCAAGTACCAATGCCAATTGGTCAAGGAACTTTACTTCAAGCTCAGCTTCCGGGAGCAACAGTTTCGCAATTCGTCTGCAAACGCACCAGTCTAAAATTTGGTTCTCAAAAGCGCACAGAGGCTACTTGTCTCCTTCGTTTGCAGAAATCAGCCACACCAACGGGAACTTGAAACATTTCCAAGTAGATTTCTGAAAGAGGAACGACAGATATTCGCTTCCACAAAACGCCCCTCTTGGCTAACCGATGCTACAACGATTGAATTGCCAAACACCAAAATCATTGTAAAATTGGCCGCTCGAGAATTCTCCACGATGTCTGCAAAATCAAGATGATCGTTCCCGCGTTTGAAAAGCCCAAATAGCAGCTGCGTTCCATCCTTGAGACATTCCTATGCAAAATTTGTCAAGTGAAGACAAAAGCGCTGAAAGGCACTTGCCAAGAAAGCCCATCCCTTGTAGGTTATTCGTAACTTTTGGGTACTGCAGGCCTTGTTCCTGTAGAATCGAAACACTTTGCCTGTGTTTGAAAGGGAATTCGATACATCTTTGAAGGATTGGTCGTCCTTGTCCAGCTATCAATTGAATGAACAAAATACTTTATCCAGAAACGATGAAAAAGTGATAGAACGTCCTCCACTGATGCTTTAGGTTTAGTTACAAATTTAAGCACCTACAGTGATAAAACGGAATTTATAACGAAACTTAAGTTTCACGGCTGCTACCCCCAACGACAGCGATAATTTATTATCAAGGTACAGGTGACAAGATTAAATTAGCCAAACATCTGGAATTTCAACTATTCTTCGAGTCATCAACAAACCTTGGAGCATTTTTTAATTCCAGAACATGGCTTTTATCCCGTTAAAGGTGAGGCAATTACATACGGAGCTTTCTGGACTTTCCTCGTCCCGCTTTCAGCGTGTCTGTCTGATTGTACACACGTATAATCCAATCAGATCGACAAGCTGAGTAAGGGGCGAGGAAGTTCCGAAAGTTCAGTGTGTAATTGCTTCACCTTTAACGGGATTAAAGCCGTTTTATAGAATAAGCAAATGAGATCACATCCCGTGATTAGGAATCTATTTTTAAAGCCTTCGAGCAATACTAAGAAATGATAGGTTAACAACACCGGATGGAACGTTGAAGGGCAGTGAATGCAGAAACAAGGGCCCAAAGGAATTGCAAAGGAAAAAGAGGACGACTGCAAAAGTTGGAACCAAGGATCATCGTAGAAAAGTTGATACGAACGTCTCCAATTGTGGAACCTGTGGCCCAGCGCACGCGCAATCCGACAGCAATCAAACTGGGCAAGGAAAGCCATTACAGAAGCCGATAACTTACAAACATCCTCTATAAACGACAAAATACCAGTTTAAACAGAGAAAACGTAATGCGAGTGACTTTTGGATGAGTTTAACATACAGCTCAAACTGTTGTAAACTCGCAAGTTCACGGGACCGGGCTAACCATTAATACAATCATTCATTATCACGCTGACGATGAAGCGGATGAGCTCTGTGACACTTACTGAAATAAAATAAAAATAGGTTAAAACCGAGAAAGTTGTTGGATAAAATTAATTCGCTACACTCATATACAAGCAGCGACTACAAATCTACTGCCGAATTTTGTCTGCAATTTTCCTTAAAATGAACTGTCTACTTTTAACCATGCAAACGCATGCAGCGCAGCGAAGTCTAAGATGTGCGAACGAGCAGAAAAGCCACGCTGCTACAATCAAAGCAACCTCTGGCCTCTTCATTTAGGATTACCCGATATATGGAAAATTGGATATTAAAGATTTCATGCAATACATTCAAAAATTTAACAAGAAGTTAAGAATTCACTGGTCACGTAACAAACTCGTTACAGGTGCCGTGTACGAATGACACTCATCCGATCGCCAGCGAGCCTTACTTGCTAATGCATTTAAAGAAGCAACTCAAACTACTTGAAACAGCCAAATAAGCATAAACGCACATATACATACATACACAACAAAAGTACAATATTTAACGCTTACACATAGTATTCGATATACACGATTTGCGTTCGAGCATTTAGAGGCAGAACCACACTACATTAATAATTGCATAAACATCAGAGTTCTTACCTCAGCAATTATGAGATTCATTGCACTAAACAGGATGAACGGTAAAGAGAAGACTTCTTCCAGAATTCTGGCAACTTTTTCATGCACAACCGAATAAACATCGCTTAGTCGGCGTATAAGTACTTCGGCATCGCCACTGGAACATTCATCATTATTCGAGGACGCAAAGCAGGCCCGCTTACCTTATTGGGAGCGACGAAAACACGTCTAACGATAGCAGAGATAAATAGTCTGTATGCAATAATTTCAATGATCTCTGGTAGGCGTCGGTCATGAAAATTCTGAACACGGCTTTTAAGCATGTAAATGGGTCGGCAGAGCGAAGCATCTCTCTAAGTTGCATGTATATCTTCATAACATTCGCTTGGTAAACTTTTACGCGATGGGAAAAACTGTTCAACAGAGTCTTATGACAATTATCGGCAAAGCTCTCTGGAACGAAAGTACGTATAACGAAAAAGTGACAAGCAAGCACCTTCTGTGGATATCCATCCTAAAATTTTTGTCATCTGTCTCAACACGTGACTTTGATCCATAAGCGAGTACTGAGTTTTGCATAAGCAATCGACGGGCAACTTTGAATGTTCGTCGAGAAATACTTTTACGCAGCCGTGGACCAAGAGGTCATCAGAGAAGAACATGGATATTGGTATGACAGACTAAAGATGGGCGGGATGTGTACACGTAAGCTGCCAGAAAACGACTTACCCAGGGGAACTGAACACGAACAACGGTTGAGTCAGATCCTAAGCTAAAACATGGCTGATATGTCAGGAAGCTAGGAAGGACCTAGACAAGATACTTCCAAACGTGAAATAACTTTATCCTGAAGAACAGAATATGGGTAAAGAACAAGAAATAACGCACTAAACAAGAATTTCACCTCATTTAATGTATTAACTTACCGAGAAACATATTGAAGTTGGAGTACAGTGATTGCCCGTTGGAGCAAACTCCAACGGGCAATCACCGTACTAAACAACTAAACAAGTTTTCATACAACAACTAACTCGTATATTAAACAGATTTGTTGAGAAACACGGCATATAACCCGTTGGTAATGCTTTATTTAAGCTATCGGAGCTTTCGGTGTCATACCTAGAAGGTATGACACCGAAAGCTCCGATAGCTTAAATAAAGCATTACCAACGGGTTATATGCCGTGTTTCTCAACAAGAATATGAGATCTCACCCCGTTATCTTGAACCCTATTTTCATTAAACAGATTTTGGAGTATATTAATAGGTGCTTCGTAACGGGTAGTTACGTATTCCTATTTTTTGGCAACTGACATCGTTTTGATATATAAATGTGTACACGCGATATTACAAAAATAAAACAGGTTGAACAACTTTGAAAATATCCCAATTTCGTTCTCTCTTGACCGAACCTCTTAAAACACGAGTTTCGTATTCCAACAAGCTGTATACAAATATTGCTCGCGCCTTTAAAACACAAACTGGCTGACGTATACTCATTACGCCAGAGCAAGATGCTCGTGTATTTAGAATCTACTCGTGAGTCAAAATGTCATATACAGAATGAGCATAAATGGCTGCGTGAGGTTTAGGGAAATGTAACTTCTGAAACCTATACTTTCCTATTAACTTCAAAACATTTTCACAGTGAAAGTGAACAAGCAACACGAAATTCACGGACTAAGATACCTCCACTCTGGCAACGGTATCTTGGATAAATATTCTAGCTTTTTCGTTGGACACTCTAACTTACGGACCACCTTGTATACTAAAACTCAACATCGATTTAAGACGAAAAGAGTAACATAATTACGATTGCTTTTTGCAGCCACAAACGTAACATTCTGGAAGCAAATCGGGGCCGACCACTAATAGAGCAGTGAAATGAGATCCAGCCGCTAATTCGACCACTTTCGAACAGGTACCAACCTAAGCGGAACAAACATAACCGTATGAGGAGTGTGTAAAAAGCGTACCTTGAAAACAGCAGGTTCTGGAACACAAACTCGATCAGGAGATTTCAGCTGCCCGTCTTCGTTGCTGCCCCAAACGTATGCCTTAACAGTGAGTTTTCAAAGTACTGATGACAAACACAATCTACCTTACTTCACCACTGCAGCTTAAGGCAACGGTATGAAATGCGCCTGCATCAACCGAAACAATACCCGCTTCATCCAAAGCACTTAGTCGTTTTGGTTCAGATCTGAAATTACTTCAAAGCGAGCTGTTCACAGTCCAATCGTTCATACCTATCGTCGCAATCCGAAAAGCCCAATTGACCAAATTTATTGGAACCCCATATCCATACCTCCGTAGTTATGGGAGTACGCTCTTCACATGACGAGAATGAATTGGCTGCAATCGCTTTTGCGCTGCTGGAACTTAAGCAGCCAAAAGAGGATTCAGCAACTGACGAGCCTTCGGATGAACTGGCGGACGAACGAATCAAGTCGCGCGATATGAACGACAAACGGCTAGCCGCATTTGACAAATTCGGTATTTCCAGCATTTCAAACTGATCCTCAATGGATGCAACACTGCCACTGCTGAACTTTGTTCTTAATTTGCCCAACAATGAATTGTCCGCTTCGTTGGCAGCCTGGTCAGCAAAAGTGAGCTTCACTCCCAAAGGACAGTAACCATTTGGTGATACTTTTTCGAAATGACCATTCAACTTATCTTCCGCGTGGTCGACTTGAAAGCAGTCATCACTGTAATGCACTTCGCCGCGATGACGTCGTGGCGAATGCATGGATTTCCTTTCGAATTGCCAATTCAGATTGCTGCTGCTTCCTAATAGCTTTTCCACCAGGGCAACATAATGACCGAATCCAGAAGCAACGGATAAGACGTAGCGGCCAAAGAGTTCAGAAACACGATATGGCAGTAGAACAGCAGGTTCACCTTCCAATGGAGTACCCCAGGCCCACAGTGCATTGCTTAAGTCAACGGCAAGGGTCTGATACCGGCTTATTGACAACATCTGAACTCCTGCTTCGCCGTGAGCCTTTTTACCACCGGAATCAAGTCTATCTTTAGCGCATACTACCAGCTGAATAAAACACACAATCGTCAGCTTTAATTAAACATACAGAAAGGCTCTTATAATAGCAAAACACACGACGCAATTAATATTAGTCATAATTATAAAGAACTAAACGCACCTCAACTGGTTCTTTAATGAATTCCTGCAACAAGCCACACTGTCCGCGGTCAGAACATCCCCACATAAAAACTTTATGCAAATCAGTTATGACACCAACGGTTCCAAAGGCGCAATAAGCCGAAAGGACACGAACAGCGGCAAGTGGTCTGTAAAGCGGGGCACTCTGATCAGATTCATGCGCTTGATCATCTTCGGTAGGGAATGCCCGACAGTAGGCGGCGCGATCACGCAGGCAAAGGATGGCTGAATCATTTTTGGACGCTGAAGGAATTGCTGCCACGCATCCTAGCTGAAAATCAATTTGAGACGAACACAAACGTGACGATACGTCTTCGTCTGTCCACAAGTAGCATTCCATTGCCGCGAGAAACAGGGCTTCTGGTTATTCATCAGCGCCTGACAGTCACGTTGAAATGCCAAGCCTACGTGGAAGCCACTTTTCCTTATGCTCCAACGGCGAGAGTGCTATTTTCTTTATTCTGAAATATCCAGTCATGCCACAGTTTACGCATAAACCGCGTTTCAAACTGTCAGCACAAATAAGCAGTGAATATATTAGCAAAAATGATAAAATGGAAAACATTCGGATCTACATCACGCTGTCTTGAAACAAAAAAACAAGAATGAAGTACTCTTCTCTTCACGGCTTTCCTCCGTTTGTCGTCTTTACTCTGTAATAAAGTACTTTATTACAGAGTACAGACGACAAACGGGAGAAAGCCGTGAAGAGAAGAACACCATCAATGAAACAATTCCCCGTTACCAGACATCCAGTTTTCAACAATGAAGTACTACGTATTTTTAGCCGAAGCAAACAGAACTCACTAGTTTTCATTCTTTTAAAACCTCGATGATTGCCACGCGCTACACGAAATGTAGCATCAAACTTTATTGGATAACAAACTCCATTGTTTGAACACTGGGTGTTTTGTAACGGGCTTGTTCATCTTCGGATATCCTTTTTCGGCTGTCCACCCATTTGATGGTATCTGTAATAGATATGAAACACGCCCTACAGCGGATGGATAGGCAGTTATTAGAAAGTATCACAGATAGAACGCTTATCGAATCAGAGCTTTCGGCACTCTTTGGTGCCGTCGTCAGTGATGGGAAAGAGCTTTTGTAATAACCGACCATCCATCCGCTGGCAGGGCGTGTTTCATATCTATTACAGATACCATCAAACGGGTCGACAGCCGAAAAAGGATATCCGAACAAACTCCATTGTCAACTATCCAAAGAAAAAGGGAATAGTACCTGGTTGAAATATCTTCGCTGCTCTGCGAATCAGCAAAGAAAAGGTGTCAGAACTGGCTGGAGTAGTTTGTCAAGTACGATATGAAAAGTTTAACCCCATCATTGTAACTGTGAAACGAAATTAACAAAACACAAGTTTTTCGCTTTAGCAACAAATAGCAACCACCTAAGACTAGGTGATAGCGGATGCTCCGAAATTTCCCCGCATCCAACGTCGACATTGCCGAATTAAGCGTGAACAAAGTTTTACTCGCGGGTACACACATTTTAACTCCTTTAAAAATGCACATAAGCTGCGGTTGCACGACACTGCATTGCCAGTTGAGCAGCCTCGTGTAAAAGAAAAGACCTGTGCCCAAAGACGCGCAACAATATACCGGACTTGTAGATTACCACAACAATGAAACTATTATGTAACGCGCGAAAACTTACTCATTATACATGCGCGAATGGAACTGCTAAACACAAGCCTTCGTTAAGCGTTGTCTTCAAGGCAAGAGTCCTTTTGGGGCGCTAATTTTCAAGCTACGGAAGTTCTATAACAAATTACACCTGCATACATACAGTATGTGGTTTACAGGCCGTTCCACGGGGTATCATGAGTTTCGGCTCTTTTAACACATACGAATCATATCTCTGCTAGTATGGTTGCACAAAAATCGTAACTTGTGTTATAAAGCGTGTGCAGGCAATAAACAGTGATAGAGTTGATGTACCCTATTTTAATGGCAAAATTACATAAGTCGTACATCACGTGTCGTGTCGTGTTGCAATAAGAAACGGAGAACACGGTGCTAATGCATTGGACACAGCAGCTGACGTTGGACAGATGAAAGTGCAGCCAATTCACTCAGTGCAGTTCCCTACGTATAATGTAGATCAACTTTAATGGCTGCTGCCGGTTAGCCTTTGCGCGAAACGTTGTGTCAAGTTTCTTGGCTCGGATGTGTTACATATCGCGGGTCTGATTTCCCCGTTCCCCCATGCCTACTGTAGTCCGAGCATCGTAAACAACGGAATGCAGGTACCTTCACTAAGCACAACAACAGCAGATGACGTAAGCGCTGTGTCCGTTTCCGGGATGCTGCCGACTCTAAAGTACGGGAAACAGGGATGTTCTCATGTGCCGAACGGCCCTAATATAGGTGGAAGAGCTTAAACGAGATGACAGAGTTATATTTTCGTTTCAACCTTGTCGGGCATGGCTCTCTGCTAATTCCTACCGCTTTTCCGAGAATAAAGTTTATGCTTCCCAAGGGAGGAAATAGATCTGAGATTCTTAAGCAACGATGGAAGAGAAGGGTACGCAGTTCCCTCATGAGGAACTTATAGAGATTGAAATGCCTGCGCTTACATGGTACAGGCTATTTGGCGGTCTTCATTTGGCCCCGTTCCGTTGAGCATAACGACTTAGCCGTAGCCATCGTATGCTCCTGGAAAGTAAACGTACACCGAAATGCTTGTAGTTGCGATTTGGATACGCACGCATTGTTATTGGCCGTTTTTGTCAGCGCTACTGTTTCGTCACACGTTCATCCCGTTGGTAAATGCGCATATTGAGCAACAATGAATGATTTTATTTGCAATCGTTAATATACAACACGAAAATAGCATAGAAACATACACAAAAAACAAGCATATACAACGATAACTGTACAACGATCAAAAAGCGTATAATACAATAACTGTACAATAATCACTGTGGCGGCCAGTACGTTGCAATGTCATGGACAATGCAATCGAATAGGTCTTGACGGGGGCGTAGCCTGCGGCGCCACATGAACTCGCACAAGTACGAGTACAAAAAGCGCCGAGGCGTGCCGCACCGGTGCTTGTTGGACCGCTTCACTTGTGCCCAGAGGGATTCCACGATCTGTGTGTGCACCCCTGTCACAGGGTGCACAAAATGGCGAGAGTTGTTCACGGTTAAATGAGTGTAACCACTCACCGACAGACCGCGGTACCCTCGCCATTGGGCGGTTATAACCGTAGTGCCAGGCCTGACGTACTGCCGTATCAGCTGTATCAGGGTTTGGCTACTACGGTTACCAACGGGCACAAGGAAGCATTCTCCGGTCTCGCGGCACACGCCCCCGAGGACCCATTGCGTTGGGTACATTCGACCGCGCTGATACTTTCTCTTGGAGAAAGCGGTCTCGTCAAGCTCTACGGTGAGTCCTGGACCGTAATGTTAGAGAAAATATCTTGTAAGTGATGGGACAACGTTGGCGTCCTTCGTTCGCCTAGGATCGGTAGGTGGTCGCAAACGCGGTGGGTTAAAGGAAACGTCTCTTATGATTGATCGGACCCTGTTTGATCACCGTCACGCAGTTCGTTAGACAAAAGAAGTTGTGACTGAAGTGACAGCTGTGCCGTCCTATGCGCGCATGCGATCAGGAAGCATTCTGACGGCGGAGCAGTAATTCGAGAAAAACTCTTTCGTTCGCGACCCACGACTTGCTCTCACAAAAGCTTTCCTCTGTGCGATAGGACACTTGAGCATGGAAATCGCGCAGGGGAAAGTTTTTGTGACAGTCGCCTGCGCGATTTCCATACTCTAATGTTCAACTGCGACGAATGTCATTTTTGCCTGTGACGTCATGCAAGTGACGTCATGTAAGCGCTAAAAAGTTCCGGATTTTGGACTACTCCGGATTTCGGAATTCCGGATAATGGATACCCTACTGTATATATATATATATATATATATATATATATATATATATATATATATATTTTATATATATATATATATATATATATATATATATATATATATATATTAGGTCGTTGCATAAGTTTTTGCTGTTTTGTTAGCTCTTAGGTTTGATAGTGTTTTATTCTTGCTTGTATGTTTTTTTCCCGGCAAATGATATAATATTTTGTAGCTCTTTTTTCAACCTATCGATTGATCGTATTTCATTTGCATAAGCTCGTTAGCCTGTTGTTCTTTTACCGGTGAAAGTGAGGATGAACAAGACGGTAATTCGGGGAGTTTTGCTTTACGAGTTCAAGCAAGGCACTAAAGCTGCGGTAGCTGCTCGGAAAATTAATATGACATTTGGCAGTGGTACTCTTGGCGTCGGTACAGCTCGGTGGTGGTTTCGCAAGTTTCGTAGTGGGAACGAGAGCCTTGAAGATAATGACCGTAGTGGGAGACCCAGTGACCTTGATGAAGACCAATTAAGGGCCATTGTTGAAGAGGACCCACGGAGATCAACTTCAGATATCGCAGAAAAACTAGGAGTTCACAAAACAACGGTTAGTCGTCACCTCCAACGAATTGGGAAGAGGAAGAAGCTGGACCAATGGATACCTCATGAACTGACCGAGATTCAAAAGTTGCGCCGTTTCGAGATTTCATCAATGCTCCTTTTGCGCAACAAAAACGACCCTTTCTTGGCACGAATTGTTACCTGCGATGAAAAGTGGATATTGTACGACAATCGGCGGCGATCATCACAGTGGCTGAATAAAGGTGCGGCTCCCAAACGTTTTCCCAAACCGGATGTCCACCAAAAGAAGGTAATGCTTACTGTTTGGTGGTCAGCAACCGGTATTATCCACTACAATATCCTCAAGCCTGGTGAAACAGTTACTGCGCAGACATACTGCAGCGAACTGGAAAAAATGCATGAAAAATTACAGCGTACACGTCCTGCATTGACAAATCGGAAGGGTCCAATTCTGCTGCACGACAACGCCAGACCCCACGTTTCACAAATGACAGTCCAGAAACTGCACCACCTGGGCTATGAAACTCTTCCTCACCCACCGTACTCACCAGATCTGTCGCCCACGGATTATCATATTTTCAAGCACCTGGATCACTTCCTGAGTGGGAGACAGTTTAAAAATCAAGAGGAAGCAAAAACTGCCTTCGAGCAGTTCATTGCCTCTAAGACTCCGGACTTCTACGCTACTGGAATAAATGCCGTAGCGAGTCGTTGGCAGAAATGTGTAGATTGTGATGGTTCTTATTTCGATTAATAAAGTTTACTCTTTGCCGAGATATTTAGCTTTAAATTTGCGGGTTGAAAACAGCAAAAACTTATGCAACGACCTAATATATATATATA